>BMAT01012656.1:128038-139162 GCA_019649035.1 Elysia marginata
AGAGAGAGAGAGAGAGAGAGAGAGAGAGAGAGAGAGAGATTCAGAAAAGTTTCCGGGCCAAGTTTTAGATAATTTCCAACTGCCCTATAGCAACGCTTGTCAACTTCCGGTTTATGAATTCGATAAGCTTACAGGCAAGCCTATTCCGTGTGGTTTTGTTTTTTAGTATTTAAGAAGTGTTTCATTTAGATTTAAAGGTAAGCATTGGGCATTCTAATATATAAATGTTAACACGCAGATAAAGCATCGTACGCCATTTCTTAGCATCTGAATAATAATGAATCGGGTAGGGCCTGCATCGCTCACAATCTATGTGGAAGTTCCAATTACCATTAATACCAATCTCGATCTAGATTCTAGATCGAGATCTTTATACTCCAAATCTCTATATTCCTGAACTGAATTTAGAGATATTTCAACTGAATATCATTGTATTTACAAAAATTATGATGATTAACAACCTGTTTTGAAGATAGGGCCCATCTGTGTTGATTCAACAAGAGATTGGAATAATGTAACTTTGTTACAGGAGTGCATCAAAGTCAAAAGCCAAGGCTAGATAATTTTACTTATGCAGATATATGCAGATATATGTTATTATATCTAGACTACATATAGGTCCTAGATCTAGTATTTCTAGCAAAAGAAAATAATGTTGAACTATGGAATTGGAAATGACCGGCTGTCCTGTTCAGACGCTTTGTTTGGGCCTACTTTGTTAAGCCCAGAATGATGATATCAACAAAGTATTTAATGAATCATATGTAGTCTAGAAGAGATGTTTATGTACAATGTTTTGAGATAACTGTGGCTTTTTAAAAAATATTCTCACCAGCATTATGGGTAAAAAGGTGAAGAAAGATGAAAAGCCCCCACCTGATGATGTGGTGAGTCAGAAAAAATAATTTTATTCTGTAGGCTATTGATTTAAAAGTAAATTTTAAAGTTGACTGTTAGCCTGCAAGAAAATTAAAATTAAGATACCTGTATAGTCATATTTTAATTTTTTTATAAGGCCATTAAATTTGGAAGTGTTTTTTTAAAATGTGTAATTAAATCTAAACAGTCATTAGTTTAAATAGGCCTATAGATATTTTGGGTATATATACATATACATTGTTCACAGAGTCTATGACTATAAGGCTTAATATTGGAGGTCTTGAAAGTGACAAAATTTTAAATACTGTCAGAGGCATCTAGTTGAAATAGTTTTAAGCCTTAACATTTGAAAACATTTCTTTATCAACTGTACTTTTCGAAATGACTTTCAATTATACAGAATTCCATTATCAGCATCATGCAAAAAAGTTCTATACTTAACATTGTGATTTAAGTACCGTACCAAAGTGTATTTGATTTTTAGTTAAAGAGACTACATTTTATTCAATTAATCATCTTACAATATTGCCGTTATTGATTGTTTGAATTTCCTTTCTTAGTAAAAACTTTTAAATAAGCTATTCTTAATCACAAAGATGCAAATTTCATCTTGATGAAATACAAAATGCTGGATGTGTAAAATATATTAGTGAAAAAAATGTCTTAAAGATGAATAGAGTTTTTAAATCATTTCACTTGTGCATCTTAGTTATATCTTCCTTTTCATGCATACACATGGACATAAAGTTGTATTATGAACCCAGCTGTGAAGCCAAATATCTTTTGAACTAAAAATTCCAAACCAGGATGCATGAAAATACAAAAACTTACTTTAGAGGATTGACTTTCCAAGTACTTTTTTCAGAACGTCAGACACACACAACGCACACTCACACACACACACAATCAAGGATTCAAATTTCAGTTTAAAACTTTAAGTAGCTCTTTTAATAATGCGCTCAATAATGAGAAAAAGTAAAGAGTTTCAACTACTGTTAAATTAATCTTCTATTGTATTACTGAGTACAAATTATTTATACTTGACTACATGAAACAAAACCTTCATTTTTTTTCTTTCCAATACTTGCCAGTTTGACACACTTCTTGTGGAGAGCCGGCAGGCTGCCACAGTTGTGCTTATGTTGACCAGTCCAGAGGAGGATGTTCAGTCAAAGGCCTGTGAGGCTATTTATAAATTTGTGGAAAAATGTGAGTTGAATCAATCATTTAGTAGATGTAAACTTTGCCTCCATTTTTGTTTAGACATAGCAAATTTCAAGTCTTGATTTGGAGATGCCCGTTTCACCTAAAATGACAAATATAACATAAAAAAACCTTGAATTGAAAGTTATTATTGCCCTCCAGCATTGAAATCTCAAAGTATGTATATTGACATGGCAATTTTGCATCCATCTGCACACTAACATAATACAAAACAAAGCTGTACTCCTCTCAATGGTTGGGAGAAAAAAAGTGCAAATACATGCTTATCATCTAAAACTGAGAAAAAAGATGAAGTTGATAAAAAGTTTCATTGTTTTCACTTTTTTAATCTTTTACACTATCATCACTTGTAGGTGATGAGAACAAAAAATTACTTTTGGACTTAGGAGCTGTAGACCCTTTGCTAAACCTGATAGCAGGAGAGGACCGTACTGTAAGGAGGCATGCTATAATGGCACTTGGAGTCATGTGTGCTCAACGTGAGTAGTAGTGACACACCAATGATAGTTGGTGCCTGAAGATTTTTACACTGCTCATTAATTAATGAGTTTTGAAAAGTTTTATGTAAATTAGAATCTCTCTTTGGTATAGAAGGTTTTGACACACTGTATAAAATATACAATAGGCCTTATGGGAAATCTTTTTTTCAACTTTGTGCCATCTTAAAAAATTGACCTTTTTTTAGGTTTAGTATATTCTCCTCTGACGTGATACCTCAACATCCATATACAGTGAACCTCTGATATAACAAGATAGTAGAGCCTGGCATTATATTCTAGTTGAACCCAAGGTCTTGTTGGATGCAAGGATATTTTAAAATGGTAAATTTAAAAACACATTTAGTGGGAACCTCTTAATTCGAATTGCTTTGGAATGGCCTAAAACTTCGAATTATGAGATTTCAAATTATAAAAAAGGGGAGGTGACTGATTTCCAATAGTGTCTAACACTAACAGTATTATGCAATTACTTCCTCTGGTTTGAAACTACATGTATTAAAAAAAGGCAGTGTGTTTTCTTTAAAACGGGTTTGACTTCATACCCGCACTTGTACTCCTACTTGTAGACGCCATTTAAAAACAGTTGAAGCAAAAAAGCTATGAATTAGGCTGGTCTGAAGTTGAAACAGCAAAAATGAAAACTTAAACACAGTGGGATAAGAACTAAGACAATTGTGGTTAATTGTACCAGTTCCAGAGCAACATGGGAAGTCATGATTGTGCGTCAGATACTAGATACTAAAAGACCACAAACAAAGGTCCCGTTCTTTACACCCATCCCTAATTTTCCTCCTACCCCTGCCCCCGCACACTTTGATAGCTGTATCATTAGTATGTAATTTCAGAGCTTACATCATCAATCTCCAGACCAGCTGTATGGCTGTAGGCTAAATTTTGTACTTTTTGATTAACTCTTTACACAATCCAAAAACTTAGCCTTGGTTGATACGCTTTGTTCTTTTGTTCCGTTCACACTACCAATCTCTTATACCGCCCACTATTGCCCAATCTAACAAGGTTGACGGCGCAAGCCAAACCCTCTCCGATTTCCACCTTCTCTTCACCCAATATTGACATTCGCCCCGCCTTAAGATTCTTCCCACCCGTTCTTGTAACCTGCACGCGTGTGACTGAGCCTGACTCTAGCTTTCTGATTTGACCACTGCATTGAGTGATTGGTTTTGTCAGTTTTGCAACAAAGCAAATTACCACGGTGAGAGACAAAGGCTTTTCACACTAGGTTATCTAATTCTAACAACATACGCGACCTAATCGTATCCCCCCGCCTTCCCTAGATCATAAACAGCCCTAGACGGGCTAGCACTGGTGTCGCTGCCTGCCTGCCCAGCGTAGAGTCAGTGGCTTTGTTTTATCCCAACAGTCATGAGAGAGGAAAAATCTGGGCTGTGAGATTGATATAAAAATTTTTTTTTTCTTGGCCTGAATTATAAGAAATTCGGATTTAAGGACTTCAGTTTTTGAGGTTTCCACTGTAGTAGGTTCCATTGTAGAGGAAGACGTTCAGACGTTGGCTGTTTTTGTTTAGTTTTATTGAAAAGTATTATTATTACATCTCACTCTCAATCCCTCCCTCTATGTCTTTCTTCTCTGTCTATCTCTCTTGCACTCTATATCTCTTCGTATTTTGTTTTATCCTCTTTCTCTCTCTCTCTCTCTCTCTCTCTCTCTCTCTCTCTCATGGTTTTAATTTTTACTTATTTTGAGACCATGAATAAGAGTCAATAGTAGTATGTTTCTTGGAACTCTCAGCAATTTGTTGGATCATGTACTTGACGCAATGCTGTATTCACCGAAAATGTCTGCCTTGCTTTTATTTCCCATTTCATCTTCGTCATTAATCTGAAGTTTGGTCACAACAAAAGTGTCTTTTGTTTCTTGTTATCACAAACAGTAACAGCTGATGTAGAAAGCATATTAGTGTTCTCCCTTTAAAAAAATAATGGTATTATGAAAGGTGAAGTTTCAGATTTACAACTAAACTATGGGTATGGCTGTGTGAGCTAGCTGAAATTCAAGAGGCAATGACGAATGACACTTATATGCACTTAGGTTTACTTAATTCTGCCAATACTGGTGCGTACTAAAACTAAGTAACAAAAAGTCCACAGGCCAGACGTAGGCCTAATTTGATGTAATCTGAAGTTCCAGGTCTTGTTAGTTCTACTAAAAGTCACTGTCCTCCCCTTACCTTCCCCTTCTTTCCTTCTGCTCCTGCCTCGCCCTGCCTCTCCTTACCCTCCCCTACTTTCCTTCTGCTTGTGCCTTGCCCAGCCTCCTCATCCCTTTGTTGCACCAGTAGTCTTAATAACTTGCCCCATTCACCCCCCTGACACATACATCATGTCTTCCGCTGCATCCATCACTGGGCCTACCTTGGTCCAGGTGCAGTCCTAGTAGCTAGGCTCGCCAATGGCCCTACCCCATTCCCACCAAAGGTTGAGATACATGGGGCAGACATGCTGCCTAAGCATCGCAACATAGACAAAGGCCTAGAATAAACTTGCGAGTGCTAAAGACTGGGTAATTTGATGCAATTTTAATAGGGTACTGAAGCCAAGGAATGGGCTTCCTTCCCTCGTTGAACCTGAGGTTGGGAAAACTTGGTAATCGTTGAAATCAAGGTTTTATAATAAAGCCGAAGAGGAAAATAAAAAAGGTCTGTATATGTCCCACATTGAGCTGGATGTCTCATTGCATCCGAGCTCATTTAATTCGAGTTTCACCGTATCTCAGTTTATTTTGGTCACCCATTAAATAACATGACTTTTTAATAAATTTATACTTTCCTAAGAAATAAGCATGAGGAAAGAGGCAGCATTTAACTGGCCTTCAGCCTCAAAAAGCTTGTCATATCATCTCATTATAGTGTATTGCTACACTATGCTATGGTTCATGAGAGCAAATCCATTTTGGATAAGACTGCTTTTTGGTATTTGAGAAAAATTATTTTTAAGAATGAATAGTAAAACCAAGTTTTAAAAGAATGACAAACTAGTTGAGGAATAAAATTTTGGAAGCAGTCTGGAGAATGGTGGCTACTAAGTAGTCTCATTTTGTAAAAAGCAGTTGCAAGATTTGTTTCAAAATTGATAGTGTCTGAAGCCTTTAAACTTTATTTATTATATATTTTATCATAGCATTGCATATTTACATTTTTTTCCCTCTAAAGCTGATGTACGCAAAGCTTTGAGAAAACGACCAGAATCAACCCCAGCAATTGTCAGTCTCTTAAGCCCAGAAGGTATTTCATTACTAAAAGATTTTATGATTGCAACCTATCTGTATCAGGGTACTTATTGTTTTAATTTTCTCTTTTCTCTTTCTCCCCCCTCCTCCCTCCTTACAAGTATCATGATAAATTCAGCTCTTTACTCTGTCTCTGCATAACTGTTCTCTTGCAATGATATTAACATTCATTACTTGTTGCAAAATTAAGCTTTGTTTTTTTTATCAGTTTAGTTTTGGTAGAGAAACTAAATAAAAGTAATAATTAACCAAGCTGCATTAATAATTGAAGTGCAAGCTCATTGAAGATGGTGTTTTTCTAATTGGCTACATAGCCAAAGAGCTGAAACTCAAGGTTGCAAAAAATATTTTGAAAGGTACCAAAGCTAGACGCAGCTTTTTCATGTTCTGCTTTAAACTTTAAACTTTGTAAACTACTTTACAAGACAGTTTTGACACGAAAACAGATACTATCATAGTTAAAGTGGTTTGAATTTATCTGGCTTAAATGTTCCTTGCCTGACACTCTTGCACACAAAATGCAAAATCAAAACAAAACAAAAAACCCAACTAACATAAACAGGACAATAATGTAGGTCAAATATTGCAATGACAGTTTCTCCAAAAGTCAAGTAGTGAAACCCAGTATTTAATACTTTTCGCCTCTTTTTGTCTTAACAGAGGATTCAGTGATCCATGAGTTTGCAGCTCTGGCATTATCCCTCATGGCTACAGAATTTACCAGCAAAGTTGCCATTCATGAGGCCGGTAGTGTGGAGCCTCTGGTCAGATTGCTGACCTCTTCTGACCCAGATGTGCAGAAAAACTCCATTGAGGCTCTTGCTCAGTTGGTTATGGTAATCATAAAAAAGTTTATAAATATTAACCATGTAAATTTACATCTTTATGCTTTTGGTTAATCTTTATTCATTTTCAGAACAATACAAATTACATGTACTTTCTAGACATAATTATTAGTTTTTGCTTCACCTATTGAAATAGAAGTAGATAGAGACTATATTTTGACAGGGAGCTTAGTACCAACTGGTGTTAGCCATAATCACACCAATTAGGCTTCACTTACAAGATAAACAAGTCTTGATCACAGAAAATCAAATGAGTTTCTAAGTCACATCTTTGCATTTTTCAAAACCCAGTTATATCTAACACAACAAGTTATGATATTTAGGATAGTTTTTCAGTCTTTAAGTTATGACAACTTTCCATCTCAAATAGCAAAGTTTGTGCTTTTTTTCAAGTATGTGATCAGCTTTTTTAGACTCTGCTTCTGCAACACCTAACTATGAAGCAGGATTCTCTTCACACTATTGACATAAGAATCATTTTGATCTCATTGCAATCAAATACTTAATTATCATTATCCCTTTCCTTTCCCATCCCATAACTATCATCTCAAAGATTGCCATAAAAATTTTATGTCTAGTGTCCAGAGTCAAGTGTTGCAAATTTTACCTTCAAAGGCATTGATGTTTTGACAAATTTTTTTTACTAACCTTCCCAGCATCAGAATATTTAAATTATCAACATTTCAAGGAAAGATATTTAAAAGTTTGTAAATAAAAAAAATATTTAGACAAAAAAAAGGCTTCAAATGGCATTTCTTCCCCAAAAATATGTGACTTGTGAATCTCTCACCCTGGCTACAAGACATATGTCTCTCTACCAGTTTAAATAAGAGAAAAGTGCAAAATTCTATTTCTAAATGACGCCTTGTAAAAGTAGATTTATTCCTCTGTTTTCTAAAATCCTAAGCAACTCTAATATCTATTTGCAAAATTTTAATAGTTTTATGCAGTATTTAATATTCAGAAGCTCAGAAAAGTGCATTGTTCAAAATATCAATATCTTGTGGTAATGTTAAAATAAGGACATCTGACACATTTTAACTGAATACAAGAGAATTATTTCTAATTATCACTCAGATCTTTTTTCATGGTAACAAACAATCAAATACTGTTGATGGGCTTGTAACACTTAAGCATGATAATGTCATCTCACCCACACCTTCTCTCTCTCTTTCGTTAAGTCTCTCTGACCTAATGTCCTTGCTTTTTAAAAAGAAATCTTAAGATTAAAAAAATGACGACATTAATTTAGAGAATAAGTGAGTCTATCAATTTTCCTTGAATCTGAACATAATTTTTCCCTTTTGCAACTTCTTATACAAATTTAGGACTACCAAGCTCGGGCCATGGTGCGAGAGTATGATGGACTTCAGCCTGTGCTAGACCTTATTAAGTCAGATTATGCCATCATACAGAGACTTGCATTGTTAACCCTAGACAGACTAACACAAGATGGTGAGGCTACTCTGTTGGTTTTTGTGTATGTTAACTTTTTTAGTGTGGTTTATTTCATCAGTTTTTTCTTTCCTCATTGTTAGAATTACTGTTACATAAGACTCTTGGAGTTATTATAATATCTAGTGCACTCCATGTACTTTCTACTTTATTAACATTTATATAACAAAATTTGCCACTGCTATTGCTAATAATGTTTGCTTAATTGTCTACCTTTGTTTCCTTAAAAAATCTTCTACACATAATTTTTCTGCTAACTGCAATCTGTTCTTTATTTTTTATATTTATTGTTATATAATGAATAATCTTTAAATTAAAAAAAAACCAAACATTATGCTGTCCCTAGTAAAATTAGAAATAGATGATTGATGAAAAAGATGGGACTTTGAATAACCTTTGGCAACTCATAAATCATTTAATAAGTGATGTGGTTTTTTTTTGTCTAAACAGTCTTTAATGTTCTTTTAACATTTAAACAAAATTCATTGAAATTCCTTAACTTGTTATTTTATGGTTATTTTGTGTAACAGTGAACATTTCTAGGGTTTTTCAATAGGAAAATAAACTTTGGAAGTGAAAATGGAAAAAAATGCCATACAAAAATCAAATAGTTAATTAATGTATTAGTACCAGAAATATGTCTTGCAGCCAGAGTCATTGAAATAGGAAAGCAGTGTCCTTAGCAACCACACCAATTAAAATTTAACACATAAAACACAATTATTGGCCTGCTCATAGTACAAAAGACTGGGACACACATAGAAGAAAACCATAAACGTAGCATAAAAGTAAGCACAAATGGATAACTGTGAGACTAATATTTGCTTGCTTTTGTTAAGCTGTTTTGGAAATATCCAATACTTCTCTAACCCAAAGCTGTGTGCTATTCATTATTGTATATCAGGTGAAAACCGCCGTGTTTTGCGGGAGATTGAAGCTATTGGTCGACTGCTTGATGTTTTGGCCACACCAACACTCAGTGACCTGCATGTCATGGTTGTGATGGTACTCTCTAACCTGCTTGAAGATACAGAGAGTCTTGAGGTAACTGCACCATTGAAAGATAATTACAATTGTTTATATCTGCAAAAAAAAATGAATAAAGCATTATTTTATAAGCTTTTTTCTTGCCTTTAGTATCAACTCTTTGCTGACTGATTAAGGATTTTATTTGCTGTTAATGGTAATTGTATCTCAAAATTTTCAGGGGCTTTTTACACATTTTGTTTTGTTTTAATTTTTTTTTAATAATGCCAATTAGCAAGAGCTCAGGATACGCTACAATTCCAGTCATACCCAAATATATCCAACACCTTAACTTTATATACATCTTGCACCTTTTCTTTTTTAACATTATCTTTGTCTGTGTTTTTTAATGTATTTTCTACTCTCAACCCATTGTCTGTTTTGTTATCCCTCCAATTTTTGCTTGCCTTTATTTTATCTACAGTCTAGACACATAAACAATCAACTTCACATTCAGTCTCACTCTCATGATAGTTTTATGTATACGAGGTAGTTGGAGTCATAGACTTTACCTTTTACCATGTCCTTTTTTGTGTTTGGTTTTCTTTTTCTTTCTTTTCAATCCAGCAACCTCCTTTGCCTCTCCCTCCCTCTTTGTCTGTTTGCCTCTTTCTCTCTCTCTCTCTCTCTCCAAGCATTCAAATAATTTTTTTTTCATTACGTGGACAGCTTGTGAAAGAAAATGGAGGTCTCAAGCGTTTTGTAGCTCTGATAACAGACCAACCTCCCCCTGAGGAGGACACAAAAAAGGGAGACAAAAAGGGTGGGTCAAGGGCAGGCAAGAAGAGTGCTAAAGAAGGTGAGAACCATCTGCATATTTGTTTTCATTAAAGAGCCAATGTTTTATTCCTTCATTTATAAATGAAACCATGTGTTTACCTGCCCCTCCCCTTTTTTAGTTTTTTAAATTTGAAACTTTATATCTGACTCTTTCACTCTAGTTCTTATGCTGACCATAGAATTAAAAAAAAAACATTTTGTTAAAATTTGTATGCTGTACAGTTTGCTTACAATAATCTAAATTTGATCATATCTTAAGTGTACCTTAAAAAAATTGCAATACTTCTTTTTTATTCTTCACTGAAATGAAGTGTTATATATTTTTTAAAATGTCGCTCCCTTGAATAAGATTTTCACAAAAATATTTTTGAAAGCCACCTGACTTTGTTTCAAAATACTGTCTCTGACGTCCTCATGAATTTAAGTCATTTTTCTGTCAGTGAGATCCCCATATAAAGTTAAGCTTTCGTGGCAGGTTAAGATGTTTAATAGGTCTTATTTACTCAGTTTCACACAAACCTGCAAAAAACTTAAGTTTTCTATGTTTTATTGCAGAACCATGATTTTGAAAATTTGTCTCAATTTCCTCCATTCGCTTAAGCTCATTAGCTTTCTGTTTTTGTTTCAATAATTAGGAAAAGGTAAGAAGGATGATGATGCCAAAGAGGATGCCCCTGTTGGTGGCGACTCCATCATTCCTACTTTACCTGATGTGAAAATGTGTGCAGCTAAGGCAATTGCCAGGTCTGCTCGGAGTGGTAAGTTTCTTTTTGTTTTGTCCAGGATTTCTAATCAATTATGCCCGCAGACTATATGACGCAAGACTTTTTCCTGTCAGGAACATTTGTATTCTGAAATATTACAAAATAAAAAAAAACTACAGCAATTTATAATATCATGAGCAGAAGCCAGAACAATTTAATGGGGTAATAATTGAGCTAAGATATTGTACTGGTCTCAAGATAACCAGTTGCTTGCCTTGAAAATGATATTGTTAATAAGACAATTATATCAGGAAAATACTAACAATTTCAGTTTACCCTAGTATCTCATGTTGGAACAATGAGCAACATCTATGCCTTTTTAACATCTGTTCAGAAACATATAATACAGCTGATAAGAGATATCATCTGTTAATGCATCAGAAG
>BMAT01012656.1:140714-152886 GCA_019649035.1 Elysia marginata
ATCATAAAAACCATGTATAATAGAAAGCAACAGAGGTTATGTAACTAAAACTATAATTTTTTTGAATGAGGGAAATGTTTGCAAATGAATGAGGGGGCTTTCCGTCTTTTATTTTTATTAAATTTTGTTTTAAGCAGAAAAAAAAAGATTATAAAAAGGGGCCATCATTAATATAAACTTAAACTGCTTTTTTTTCTTGTGGCATGTCGACGAGCTCTGTCTACAAGTAGTCAAGAGCATCAGCAGTAACGGGCAGCATCAGCAGTAACGGGCAGCATCTTCTTGTATCGACTGTTTCAGAAGCTGCAGTTCAGTAAGAAAATTGTCGAGCAGCTGAGGACCAGCTTCTTCTTTAATCCTGTGCGTGTCATCTGGCCAATCTTTGATGTGTCTCTTTTGCATTCTCTTGTAAGATGTGATTTCTTTATCTTCGATCGTGAAAAAGTTTATGATTTGTTCTTTATTTATGCAATATTCTACAATAAGATCATCTGTTTCCGCAACTATAGAACAAGTGTCTTCAAAAGTGTCTAACAGGAGTTTTTTAAACAAATTGTTTCTCTCTGTTTGTGCAATTTTCTTTCTGATATCTTGATTCATGTTGATGGTTTGAAGTTGCACTTTATCAAATGGCAGATAATTTGAGGCAGCTGAGTGGTTTTCTTTTTTGTTCAAAGTCTCAGTCTCACTCTCAAGCTGGTCGCCCATGTCTTGTCCATGTGTACTGCTTTCGCTGCTGCTAGAAGAAAGACTAGACCTAGAGTAGCTGGAAACTTTAGTTCTGGGCTGCATGATACAGATACTGCGTCTTCATTCTCAAATGTTGATTCTTGCTTCTTCGGCCCTAACTCTTGGTCCGGGCTTACAGTATACATTTGTATCATTGTTTCTGACAATTTTTCGTATGCTTGGGTGTGTTTCTCTTGATTGTCTGAAGCAAGCAAAGGTGAAGGCGTTTCTGACTTACTACGACCCAGAGAGTCTAGTGCGTATGTAGGTGTCAAAAGGCTTGTTGCATTCAAAGGTTGCTGAGGCAGTGTGTACTTGGGTGACACAATCAGCTCTTGTTGGCTGGGACAATCTGACCTAGATGGAGTTAGGCCTACATCAAACTCTGACGGTTTCGTAGTTTTACTTCTATCGATCATTGACGTTTCATTTGTTTTTGATTCTGTGTTATGTAGGCATACTGGCGCATCCTCTTTTGACACACAAATATCTTTGATGTAATCTCCTTCTGTCTCTTCTTACCTGACTGGGTGACTTGCGGCGAACTTCGGCAGGGGTTGACTCATGAAATGTTGACACACTTGTGTCAGCTATTGCATCCAATCATAGGACGAGGATGGTTCGTTGTTGATTTCCAGCTAGTTTATAAAAAGCCAGCTGGGATTCTTGAAGCAAGTTGTTTAGAATGTTTTCCAGGATAGTCGGGAATCCGCTAACTGACATTATGAAGGTTTCGCGTTTTCAAATTAAAAGCAAAAATTAAAATTTTGCGAGAGCTCCGCACAGCTTAGTCTCCCCCTGCTCGCTTACCACACCGGAAGTCGTGTCTTTAGAGCATATTTACAAATGTGTTCATTGTCACAGCTGACTTCAACTGACTTAGAGCCAGTAATACTTCCGCATGTGATACAGGCAGAAGCACTGTATGCAGGCAAAGTCCTGGTTTTGAGGGACAGTCAGGGCAATGATACCTGACATCACGTCTGCATCCACCGCTTTTGTGGCCTTTCTTTCTGTGTGCTTGGAATTTGCTCAATAAAGTGGCGGCCTGTCAATCAAGGTTTTCATTATCCTCGATGTGAAGGATATCATCTTGAGCAAAAATGAAACTGCTGATTATGGTCTTGATGAAGTCAGCCACTGGCATCTTCCTTCCACTGTACCTATGAAGATTCCAGGCGTTAAGGACTCCTAGTTGTATGAAATGGGTCACAAGCTTGCGATACCACTTGGCGGTTTTTCTGGTGCAATCATAGGGTTTGAGCAATTGATACGGGCGGTCAACTTCCCCCATGTTCTTATTGTATTGGTCAACAGTGACCGGGAGTGCCTGCTCAGTCTCGCCTCATGGCCCCCAGACTTTTGTTTCTGTGGTGTGGGCTGAAATCATGGATTAGACCATTTTCTTGTCCGAAAATTTTTGGGCAAGTATAGGTCCTTTGTAAAAAGACTTGGTCTCACCTGCCCCGACCTCCAGGTTTTTCAAAGCTTTTGGCACATGGTCAGATCTGGTGGTGCCCATCGCAATTGTGCTGCGCTGATGAAGGTACTCATACAGGGCAACAGAGGTATACCAATTGTCAGTGAACAAGTGATTGCCTTTGTCCTGAAAGGGGAAGATCAGCCTGATGTTTGTTTTTGCACTTAGGCTGAGGTTTATTTAAACAATGTCAGCATCTGGCGCACATCCTTGTAGCTGATTTTTATCTCCAAAGTTGTCTTAATTTTTAAATTTCTTTCCAGTGAGGTAAGCAACCTGGGAGGCATTGAAGCCCTTGTCACATGCCTTGCTGACCAACGAGAAGAAGTAGTTGCCAATGCAGCTTGCGCCCTAACCAACATGGGTCAAGACGAAGGGCTACGATCAGATGCTCAGGCAAAGGGTGTTGTGCCTGCTCTTATTGAGCCTTTACGATCAAAGTGAGTACTGATGCAATGTATACTAGACTCAAATGATGCATTTTTTTATTTTTGAAAGCATCTTAGTTGGTTTTATTGTTTATTAATGTAACATAATTTCCCCATAAACCACACAAACTTTAATTTGTCCACAGACATGAAACTNNCCCCCCCCCCCCCCTTTTCCCCTCCATCATCCATGGTGTTTTAAGCATTCAGCTTAGTGAAAAATAAACACTGATTAAATTGATATAATATTTTATCTATTTAATTGTTTTACCATTCTTGTGGTTACTTTAAATAGTCACTTTTTCTTTTTTTTTTTTCACTGCATTCTAAAGAAGTATCTTGTACCATGATACCCTCATATTGGCATGTTTACTATAAGTCCTCAACTTTCTCCTCAGCAACACAAATGTACAAAGCAAAGTGGCTCTAGCTGTTTCAGCTTTCACCTGCGATGCAGATTCTAGGCAGGAGGTGAGAAATAAACCTAGACTTACTTCTGATATTCTCTTATTAAACATGTTTTACTCAAATATTAAGCTCCAATATATACATGTTAAGCTTTAATATATTGAATAAAAAATGATCAAAAGCAACAACTTTATTTGTCAGTATATTTATTTCTTTTGTTTTTCTCAGTACATAAAAATAGAAAAACAACAACCCTATAGTTTAAGTTTTTAGGGTTGACTTTACATATATTGTAATCAATTTAAAGGAAAAAGAGAACTTGAAGCTCAAAGTGTCTTAAAAAATAGTCTTAACTATATTAGATATATAATACAGTTTTTGCAAAAGTAGAGTAACACTGCCAACACAAGGGTGTGAAGTGCGAAAAAAAAAGTAGAAGAAGAAAGACAAATTCAATTCCCAAGGGAAATCTCAAGTGTAGCAGAAACAAGATGTTTATATCATATATTTATCGTAGTACATCTGTAATTCATTTTTGTTAATTTTAAGTTAATTCACAAGTTGTGAATCTTAAAATGGAAGTTTCAGTTGTCTTGAGATTTAATATAAATAAAGTCAAAGTAGGTTCTTAAATGTTTTGGAGAATCATTGTAGTATCGATCAAATCAAAAACATGTAAGTAAAACAAGGTGTTCTGTCCTGCACACAAAGTTTCTTTCAAAATCTCGGAGAGGTAGCACTTTTTTTAAAGTATAATATTGAGATAATGTTTCTTATTATATTTTCATATCTCTCAACAGTTTCGTGAATATGGAGGGCTGGAACCACTTGTTTTGTTGCTTCATTCTGGCAATGATGCTGTGCGTCGCAATGCAGCCTGGGCCATCACTGTATGTGGGGTGGATGAGCCAACAGCCACAGAAATTTGTAAACTGGGGTCTGTATTAAATTCACACCATCCATGTTGAGCATTTTATGAGGTACTTAATGAGCTAGATCATGTCTATGAACATTCATATTTCTGATCAAATCGAGTATTTATTATAAGAATTATATAGATGGCACAAAATGTAACAAAACAATTTTTTTTACTCTTTTTATGTTTTGCTCTTAGTAGATGTGTTTGAAGTTTTGCAAATATGCGTTTAGACTTTTATAATGGTTCTATGAAAAAGAGTTTACTGCAATAACATGGCTGTGCTTTTTAATCCTTTATTTTTCTATCTGAATCAGGGGCTTGCAAATCCTTCAAGAGATCCAAACATCTGCATCACGACACAGTCCATTTATTGAAGCAGCTCTACAGCGCTTATTAGACAGCAACCTGTCTGCCAAGTTCTCTTTGTACAGTCATTTAGGTAATTTTATTTCTTAAACGATGACAACCAGAAAATGTCAACTTTGTGGCTAGTTA
Source organism: Elysia marginata (assembly GCA_019649035.1). Classification (NCBI taxonomy): domain Eukaryota; kingdom Metazoa; phylum Mollusca; class Gastropoda; family Plakobranchidae; genus Elysia; species Elysia marginata. The sequence goes on from BMAT01012656.1 coordinate 145,174, forward strand.
GCACAGAAAATGTTTAAAGTTACTATGGCAGTACTTGCAATTATTTTCAATTTACAGAATAAAAGCCTGATGCGTTATATCATACAGCTGCCCTTTCTAGCTTGATCTGATTCAAGAAAATTTATAGAATTGGGCATTGAAAGAAAAATACATTTAAAAAATACTTAAAAAAAAATTTTGAATAATAATTTGCAATCATAACCAAATCACTGCAGTGGCAAATCCTACTTTCATTTTGAATACAGCATTCAGGTCTTTATCAACCTTATTCTGTCTTTTATTTTCCTTTATAGTGATACAGCAAAGATTATTCAACCTTTCCTTAAAGAAATTACTTTGTAATCTACTAAACCTCTAGCAACCAATCTGTTTACCAGGTCCAGGCAACCTCATTGAGGATGGATTCTTTGACTGTGGAAAACTTAAGCAGGGCACCCATTTTATGACTCTTGAGGAGTTCTGTGGCCAGGAAATGAATGATAAGCGTCCCGTCCTCTTGATCAATGCTAAGGCTGCTGGAGAGTGAGAGGACTGTTTTATCGTTAACTTTGCTCCTCTTAAAACTTCTTGTTATTATGAACATGAAAGAGAGAGTAACAAGAAGAAAAGCAAACACTTAAGTTCCAAATTTTTGCTATAGAAATTAGACAGTAGCTGGTTTCAGCACCATTCTCTATTCTAGAGGATGAATAAATGAGGCAAGAACGATTTTATTATGTACTTGTCTTGGTTTCATTACCCAGTAATCATTATACAGGTAATGTCTATAAAATATACAATGATTTTAATAGACACAGGACAGATTTTTTCCATATTTCAAAGCACATGTGACATAGGCTTTTATTGAAGTAGGTTTTTTGTTTTGAAAAGTGGGTCTTTCCCTAAACAATTTTTTATAATTATCTATTGGGATGCAACTGTAAGCGCAATTGTCTATGTGCACTGAGGGTTACAAAGCCCAGCATAACACTTGCCCTTTCACAGATCCTGTTGGTTGGTTTTCTAGTACACACAAACTTTTCAGCCAGAAACCTTTTTTCAAAGAATAATCTATTTTTAGCAAAAAGCATCTATTAGTGAGCTTTTGAAACCAAACATGTTACGCAAGTTTTTTATATAAACTGCCTAAATTGCATTTGTTTAAACCAAATGTTATTATTACAATAAAGCAGTTCATTTAAAGTTTTTGTAAACCTATAAAAATCAACTGTGAGCTCAATGATTTTTACAAGATGCTTGCATTTAATGAATTTGAATTCTCAATATTTGTGACAATTGACAAAGCATTGAAATTCTTTTCTTTTCTTTTTGTTTGAATTCAGAGCCGACGCAAGTGAAGCAAGTAAAGTGGAAGAGGTTGACTCTAAGGCTGATCTATCAAAATCCAAAGAAAATACCTCTAGAGCTTCGAAGACTAAAGAATCCAAAGGGTCAGTGGATTTGAAATGCAGATCGTATTTTTTTTATTTGAGCTTTTTTAAAAGTAAATAATAAGACAATTTCTTATTGTGATGCTACCAAGTCAGCCTAATATCCTCCTCCGCCCCGATCCTCCCATACAAACATTCTCTCATTTTTTTTTTCATTTTCTAGAGGTGATTTATGATTGGGACCATATTTGTTTCTAGCACAATGTTTTTTTTTACATCTTTGCACATTTACAGCTATCTGTTCTAAAAAGTAAAAGTGACATTTTTTTTTGTTTTGTTAGGATTTTCGTAAACCTCATTTTATCTTTTGGAAAATAATTCTTTGTTTACTAATACCATGTGCTGACATCAATGCTTGTCTCCAGAGATCCTTCACCTTCAATAGGGTAAGACAACAGCATTCTTGGTTCAAAGTTAAGAATCAGTTACCAGTTTCATTTATCAATACCATCCAACTCTGTCAATACTTCTAATTGTATTATTAGAACTTTTTGAAATGTATTTTCCAACACCAAGTATGTGTTTTCTTCACCATATTAATTCAAATTATATTTTTTGGTCCTGGGCGAGGACACTAAAATTGTTATAGAAAGAGAAGGGAAGAAACCATGACTGTGAAAGGAAATACAGTTGCCATACTACTTAACAGTTTTAATGTTTTTGGGTTCATCTTGAGCTGTGCAGTTTTAGAACTCCCAAAATTTTGTTTCAACAGTGTTCTTTACAGCTTGAAAAAGGGATAACACAAAGGAAAGAAAAATCTAATCCACTAAAACATCTCTCTATACCTTTTGTGACGCCGCATTTTTATATAATATTCAATTCAAAAGTAGATTTGGCATTAAAGTGTCAAAACTATAAACTGTTGACAGTTTTGAAGTAATGTCAAAGTTCATGAATAATATTTCTATAAAGGAAAACACAAACAAGTAAAAAATTAACTTATATTTGTTGTAAAATTTCAAGTTTAACAGCTGAGGTGATAAAATCATGTCAAGTGTAACTCACAATCTTTAGTGACCTAAGACTGTACTATATAATTATTTTGTGAGAGAGTTTAAAGTGATTTTAGATTAAAAAAAAATTATGTTTAGCATTTGAAATAAACATTACAATATGCTCAAAACTAAAACATTGACCAACACCAGAATAAAGTTGCAGCTACTTTTTTTTGCAACAGTAAGTTTAATTGAGACATATAGCAGATACTCACTGATTTTCATCATATGTCAAAGATTGTCTTAATGAATTTTCAAATGGTTTTTCTTCTGTTTTAAAATGTTATTGTTCACAATTTCCCAGTAAAAGTGGACGCAACTCCCGCAATTCTAGCCGTGAGTCCTCTATAGAGTCCAAGAAAGGGTAGGGAAGAAGAACAGATCCCTTTTCTTTTGTAGAAGATCAAAGCTAGAACCTGTTGATATATGGAGTTTTTGTGTTGTTGTGAGAGTTCTGGGTTAGATCAAGCGAGTGTGCAGGCAATGGTGTTAAGACTTTTTGTAGCTGAGCTAGTATCATGCCTCTTATGTGAAACTGCATCTATATCCCATCAACGTTTTCATCTTCACAGGTTATAGGTATCAAAATTATTAAAACTTAACGGAGCCAAAAATACAACAACTTATTTCATGCACATTAAAAAGAGACAAACTATGTACCGAACTGAGGTTTCATAGGAGTATTATTTTTTTGATAATTTCTTTTTGCGTAAATGTTGTACTTGACCTTGTCCTAAATTTTTAGGTCATATCACTGAACAGTTTTTGCAAATGAACACCAGGCAATAAAACTTTTCTTTCTTATAATCAACTTTTTCATCATCATCATTAGTGTTTCTCAACTATAGCCACACACACGTTGAAACCATCCAGTTTTGCTCTCAGGCAACTTTCTAAATTATCCTGCACTCCACTCCTGGCCTCTTCATTATTTTCAACTCTTTCAACACATTATATCTACATTACCAGCAGTCTATTTAAATAATGTTACTCTGCGACAGTAGGCCTACTACAAAGATATGTTTGATCCAGAACTGGCTTTGAAAAAGAAACCTTTTCTTCTTCCGTTTCCTTTTGACTTGTCTGTGTTCAATAAGCCACCCACAACATAAAGTGAGCAATCTTTACTACGAGTCCTGATAAAAAAATCAAACCACTGTATAATTGTCTAGCCCATTCTATCTAGGTGTGGTATAAATATTAAAGGTAAATGATATACATTTTGATATCTAAAAATCAATTATGGTATCTACTCATACTTTTAAAGACCAATTAAGTCAACCATAGTGTGATTCCAGGTTTGGACTTGACCACCATAACTAATTATTACTTCTTTGCATTATGTCAGCCATGAGAACTCTATGTAACTTTTTTAAAACAATCAAGTATAACATTGTCTGTATGATTTAAATATCCGGTTTATCATTGAAAATCCTGTAATGTCTTAAGAATTTATATATATTGTTCTTTTATAGATCCATGTATAAAATTGTAGGGTTTGTTGAGATCTACTCTTTTCCAATTAAATGAGAAGCAATATGTACAGTTGAAAATTTTAGCAAACCTGTTCATATTAGTTGTATCTTTCAGATATCATGTTTTTCTCTTTGCTTTTAACTTTTTACATTTGATGGTTTATATTGCCCACACCTTTTTCCTCTTCATCCTCTATTATACCTTTTACATCATATGTACATTCATAAGATACCAAATGGTATTTGTCTATTACGTACATATAGCCTTGCCTTTTGTTCTCTTACCCAAATAATAAAAAAGAGTATCACAGAAAAAAAAAGACAAAGTTTGAGGATATATTTGTCAAAATGAGAGAGCAATCTATTCTTACACAAAAATATATGTAGACTACTACATTTGAGCTACTATTGTAATGGGAAAAAACCTTACTCTTCTGTGAGCCATAAACTGCCTTTTGTGCTTGATAATATTTATTTGACTTTAAATCAACAAGTGTTCTCTTACATTGTTCTTACCTTTCTATATTCATTACATCAAATGTCATAAAGAGACATGATCAAACTTTTAGATGAAAAATGTACCTTTAGTTAAAGATAATGATTTACATTTATTCCATTTTCAGCAAGAAAAGCCAAAAAGAGAAAGAGAAGGAACTAGAAAGACAACGACTTGAAGAAGAGTTGGTGTCCTTTGTCTTTGGTTTTTCCCTTTTTTGTGTCTTTGTTTCTTATTTAACGTTGCTTTACTTCTTGTAGTTTTCACCAAGCATTTGCTGTATGCACAAGCATGTGATGTCATCCTTTCTTGTTATTTGAAACTAGAAAGTTTTAGACCAGCATCTGACCATTTGCCAAAGGTAGCACTTCTGTTTTGTTTTGTTTAAACAGTGCATTAAACAATTCTTTCTCTTTCCTTTGAAAGATATACAAACTTGGACAGACATATGACTTCATAAGCTCCGTTGTCGCTCACACACAAGTAACTGCTCTCAATTCAAGTGTACAAGTACTGATTATCTGTCTTCATCTTCAGATTAGCTCTTCTTTAAAACTTTGTATAACTTCATTGTATCTTAATTTATTTACAAAAAGGGGATTACCCTAAATCAATGGAAATACCAAAATGTTGTAATGGAAGCATACATAGATTTATTTTAATGGATAGTTGCATGTTTACATGTACTTTATTTAAAAGTCTGTTTCACCCCATTTTTTTTGTTCTAATTTTGAAGGCTAGATGCAATGCCACTTTAAGCGTTTTGCAAGCTTTTCTTAGAAGCAACATTGAAAAACAGCAGCATTAACTTCTCTTAATATAGTAAGACAGTAGGGCAGGAAAGAAAAAAGAATCTCACAATCATGCCGTAAATTGTTATAAACTTTTTCACTGTTTTGTAAACAATAGCAGAAAGGATATTATACATTTCAAAATACTTTGTTAATAACAAAATGAAGTTGAAAAAAGAGTAGAAAATTTTGCTTTCTCATCATTGCTTCAGTGCCATAAAATAAATAGTAAGAAACCTAAATGAAAACATTCCAATCCTGCACTCACTGAATAATTCTGCCAAATCCATGCACCAAGACACTGTGTGTTTCTGAACCTGTGTGGATCTTTAACTGTCTACCCATATGAAGAAATTGCACATCTTTGCCAGACATGCTGTTTTCTTAAAAAAGAGTTGCATGTCAAGTGATTTGCGGAGATAACTATATATCCCCTCATATTTAGTTTCATCCTTCCTGAAGCTCTTATCTTTTAATGATGAAATTTTATGTTTTTTTTTTTAAATAAGAAATTTTCCTGTTTACATGCCTGATATATTAGTCAGACTGAAAAAATTTTCAGGCAAAATTTTATATTTTGTATGTCAAGTCTTTGTCAACACACACACACACCTGGAAAAACCTACAGGAAATTGTTTTTTTTATTATTTTATTATTTACTATTTTTAGCAATAGTCTGAAAGTATAAATTTTTTGCTTAAAATGAAATAGATGTTATACTTTAGAGAAGCTAATCAATAAAATACAAAGGTTGTTTCATTGAATATGTCCATTGTAGCGTTTTGAAGTATTTTTTAATGAAACGGTAATAAATTGTTTTTAGTACATTAATGCATTTTTTCTGCAGCATGAAAATTTTGTTTGAATAACTAACCAACTTCTGGGCAGTTTTATTGTATTGTAATGTGACTTTGCCCCGTTCTGACATATTTCCATCTTCTTTTAACTAATTGTTAAGTAAATAAATCTAGATGATTTTTGCTGAACTAGCACAGATTTTTATTTTTACGAATTATCCAGACGTTAAGCTTTTGCTTTAAGCACCTTAAAAACTGCAAATTTGATTAGTTTTTTTTAAATCTTTTGTTTGACTTGCTTCTGTACATTAGTTGAGTACTTATAGGTACAAAACCATGAGATTAAAGGACGTTATCATCTTTCACTTACATTATCAATTGATAAATAAACTTTTGCTCTCTTTTATTTTTGCCAGCAAAGTTATATCACCAGGCACACTCAATTTCAGTGTCATTAAGCAAAATTTTGTTTGCATCTCTTTTCTCTAATGTGGTTGTTTATATCTTTACCACTTAAAAAATCTAAAGTAGAAAAGTTTTAAAGAGAAGAGAAATAGTTATAGGGTTGGCTTTTCCCTCGTTCATTTTTGTGTGCTTGGAGACTGAAATGGAAGTAGTTTGGAGAATGTGATTTTTATTTAAACTCCTTTCATCATATTTTTGAAGGAAAAGTAAGGCTCAAAGAGAAAAGGAGGAGAAAGCCCGAGAAGAGGAATTAGCTGCCCAAAGGGAGAAAGAAGCAGAACTTCAGGGGGCAGAACGTCCTCCCTTCAGCCCACCCCCAGATCCACAGCTTGTCAAATATGTGGAGGAGGTCACCGAAAAGATCCTCCCACTTTCATCTACCAGGGCTCAAGTTGTAGCTTTGGCACAGTGAGTGTTTTACAAGCTTGCAGCTAAACTTTTTCTTATTTCTTCTGCTGTACATCCTGGACCAACCTTTAAATCATAAATTTTACTCTTGTAAGAGTTAAATTCGTACTGAAATTGTTGAATAAGATTCCTGCCTTTCCATGTATCCCAGTCTCATTTACACTATAATGATACAAAACTAGTTTGTTTCTGGGCAAGTGCGTAAAATTGCAAGACAGAGAAAAGTTTGCACACTTATCACACTTTTATAGACATTGAATTAGTAGCTTTGTGGGAATATGAAGCTTCATAGCCATGACTAACTAGATCTATGTAAGTCCAATGTGAAAAAAGAATGGGCACAATTTTTAAACTTCTATATAAGTCACTTTCATTGGCCGTAATGTTTAAAAACATTTTGTAAATATTTACTAAAAGTGAGTGTATAACTTTGTACCTCAAAATCATTTCATAAAGGCTTTTTTATGCCACTTATCACAATAAGCTGTCTTGAAATTTATAAGTGTTCTCTTTAATTACTTAAAATTAAGTTCATTTTTGAAATCTTAATTGTGCTCTATGTATAATGTAATATTATTACAGAAGCAAGCAATATAGTCTCTGTCTTTGAACTTTCATCCTTTACCAGATTTGTTTCTGAAAAAATGGGTGGTCATATTGAACGTGGCCAGGTAGCCAACTTTAGCTGGGAGCTACCTTTGAATCAAGTGAGGTTTGAACTGAAATCAAATGTGATTCCCATTGGCAGGATGAAGGCAGGCATACACATACACAGAGCACTGCTCTTTAAGGTAACTGCTCCTGAAGGTAAACAGTGGAGTTCAAATCATATATGTACCAAAATGATTCAAAA
>BMAT01012657.1:46608-56796 GCA_019649035.1 Elysia marginata
TAAATCATATAATCATAAAGCCAACTTTTTTTAAAGTTACAGAGCTCTAACAAAAAGCCAGTCTGAGAGATATTTGTCTGATTTACTTTGGTTGTCTCTCAAAGCTGCCCTCAACTTTTGCGAAAAATAATTATGAGGAATAATGCATGGACTAACAAAATTATTTGCTTATTTTCTCCTACCCCCCTGCCCCATTCCCTAAACCCCACCCTTCTATCAGTTCCAACTGTCCTTACAACAAATAACATCCAACCTACGCTGCCAGACATGATGACTGACAAGTGAATGGTTCTTACGTAATTCAACCATTTGATTTTACTATTTTTGCTATAGGAGTTTTTTTCAAGTTTTTTAATATTTTCACATTGTTTCACACAAAGACGTGCGCATTCGTCTAGAAGAAAGGTGAAGGGATTGGCGTTTTCCATATGCATAATGCACATGACCCTGTTAAGATGTAGGTCAAAACCAAAAACAACACAAAGGTTATTATACTCCAATCAAAACAAAAGTTTTCAAAGAAACGAGTGTTCCCATATACTCTTATTCTTGTTGTAACAATATAGTCTAAACATGAAGAGCATTGTCCATTAGTCTAAACATGTCTCGTTATGTCGTAATCACTTTATGAAGCCCGGTGCGTAAACTGAGCAGTGTGTTTTCCCACGGTTTGGATTCTATTGGTGCGCATTCAATTTTATAAGACAAATTACTTAAATCTATAGATTTCATAATAAGATCAGAAACCCTTTAGGCTATCATCATACTGAAGTTTTTATGTATGGGATCATGAAGACAGTCACCTTAAACTGAATTTAAGTTTATCAACTTTTCTAGACTTGAACTATGACTGGACAACAGCCATGGATTACTGTGGCTTGCAAATATTATTCAAAGCCGCATCGATGGTAATCCAACAATAAATTTCTAAACGCTTCTCAAAGTAGTTCATCAAACTTTTTATTTAGTCTTCCTTTTTCTTCAATATTTTCTAAAGTGTATCGATGCTAGACAACCAGAGTAGAACTGCCCCAAATTGATTTTATATTATAGTGATTTAAAGCTATACACGGACAAAATCTTGATGTATAATGACTTGCTTGGTTCGAAAAAAAATATCTTGTGATGCAAAAGTGATAGCAACAGTTGTGAGTTTTTAGACCCAATTAGTAATTTGATTAGAGTGCGAATCATCCTTCCATTTGACAGACTTCCTCTAGGATGCCAACGCCTGTGGTAAAAAACGATACATTTTTGCTCTAAACGCATTCCCAATAAAGGGAATAATTTATTTTTTTTCTAAATGGTGTTAACTAACTTAAGCCAAAAATCCCACTTGAGCTTGTTTGAACTACCCTGGCTATTTTACTCGTGGATCACTCACAGCGTTGCAGTATAGTTATTTTCTCACCCTCAAATAAACTTTCGTTTTTAATATAATTAACGTTCTGTACCCTTTGCTTCTGTCAAGTTTATCAGGCTTTACAAAAGGTTCGAACAGAGACTATATGAGCAAAAAGCCGAGCAGCCTAAAATTTAAACAGGTTTTTGAATGACAACCCTAAGTGACCTATGTGACTTAATATTTTGTACAAGTTAGATCAAAATACAACTGGAGAGTTTCTCGTAAGAAGACCAGCCAAGGACACAACATGTGTCGTGAAACAAACAAAAAATGAGAGGTAAATTCACTTCTGGCTGCTTAGCCTTCTAATTAGATCGTTTAGGTTCGACCACAAACTGACAAAACAATGCAATCAGGATCTAAGCATCCGTGGTGTATTGCACTCCGTTACACTGTCACAGTATTGTCAAAACACTGAGAAGGTGTCGATTGTCAGCTACGACCAAACCCACGCTGACTGACTGATAAACATGAATGTTGGACATCGGTTTCTGTAGTGGATTATGAACAAGTGCGGCAGAGAGGAAAGGGCTGAGAGGGCATTGATTGCCACTAGATCTTGTTACACAACTTGGATGATGGAAAGAGGGAAGAAGGACGACGATGGAGGAACAAAGTGTAGGCGGTTCGAAGGCAAAAAAAACCCCACAACAACACAAAAACAAAAGATAGTTATAAAGATGATTGGATAGAAAGAGATTAGTATGCAAAGCAGTGGTTAGATTTTTAGTTTGGTACAAAAATAGATAGAAATGACGGAAATGAACATTTATAATAAAACAGAAAACAATGTAAAGATGAAGAATACGCAGTACAGCATTGTTTATGATTTGGACGTGGGAAAGTTGAAGATGACATGATTCTTACAAAAAAGCATCATCAGAAAAAAAATACAAAAAATATCATAGTTAGATGTAATTAAATATCCCGAAAAATAAAAAAAATGCACGCAGGCACTTTGATATAAAAAAATCTACTGAAACAAGAAAAATCATTTAAAAGAAAAGTCATAAATAATAAACAATTATACTGAAACGTGGTAAAATACACAATAGATAACAAAAGTAGATATAAAATTGAATACACATTTGCTAAAGATACAAAATTAAATACACATTTGCTAAAGACACAAAATTCAAAAACATATTTGCTAAAACGTTTGATCCAAAGAGAGGAAGTCCAAATTTTGTTAAATCTAAAAGTTTAAACAATACTTAGCCTAGGAACTCTAAGGCAAGATATTTTTTTCCTTGTTGCATACACGCAACGCCACTATGTTATTTAACAATTTAATACCATGGTTACGTCAGTTAGCTTTGCACGTTGTTATTAATAAACATGATTGCTCTGAACACTGTATTTTAAAAGAGTCCCTGTATCTGCTCTTGACTTAGGTCGCCTATATAACCCGATTGAACGCATCTGCATGCTTTTAAATTTGTCGTATTCTTTTTTTGAAAACTTATCTGATCTTGTTGTTAACAGAACCCAGAGGATATCACAGTCGTTATAGTATCTCTTCAACAACCTATCCTGCTTTTCTTATAATTTTAGTTTTTAGAGATAAAAAGCATGGAGATCGAGATGATGAGAATATAATCATAGGTAGGACAGACGGAGATAGGCTGCAGAAAGGAATTAACACAAATTGGGACAATTCATGAGACGACGAATTCACCGTACGAAAAGTCCATAGAAATGGACGTCAAGAGAGAGGGGAAAAGAAATAGAATAGGATGACAACGCAACAGAAGAGAGAAGGTTAGAGCAAAGAAAGAAAGAAAGACAGATCTTTGTCGAGATCAGTCAAGAGGTCACTTCCGTCTGTTGCGCAGAGAACTCTCAAGCTGGTTGGAGTACAGTCATACTTCTTACTGTCCCAATCTAGGGATATCTGGCGGCTACATTAACCACAGAATAAAGTCGACTCAGTAATCGTACGTTTCCATAAAAATTCCGGATTTAAATTGAAACGATATGTTTTTTTTTTACCTTTTGGCTTACGGCTTAAAGCAGGCGTTGTTTAATTAGGCTGTCAAGATAATTTACTTCGAAGGTTAAAGCGTATCCTTACTTTTATGCGACATCATAAAAAATGTGCCGATCCACTTAAGTTAATATTCCCCATGAAATCTTTATAACACTAAAACTTCACATGAAATTTCTTTCAAATTACAAAAACATTTCATTTTTTTACTCATAAATTGGATCTTATCAGACATTCTTAATACTTTTTGTTGAAAATTTGAATTGAATGGTAATAAACCTAGTTCTTTGGTTTAGTATGCGTTTGATGTCAAAATGTGCGATAAAATGAGACTAGAATTCTGCATACCACAATTTTTTTTTAAATGGAAAACAATCAATGTGCATGTAGTACGCGATTCATTTCTCAAGACAAAGCTTCCTTTAAACGACTATTTATCTATGTTTAGTTCAATTCTTAACTAAACTAAAATTGTATTGGATTTGGAGATCCAAACCTTTTTTTTCAAAGCTTCATTCAAGTTTTTTAAAGTTACTGGTAGTTTTGATCAAACATTTTAAGTCGAATATTATCCTATTTCTAAGTTAATTTTCTGCTAATTAATATTTTGCTCGATACGAATTCGAAACAGTTTTTAATCGCCACTATTCATATTGGATTACAATAAATATAATCGAGTTGTTCTTTGTCCAACCAGGATTATCTACGGGCAATTATTTCCCTCATTTATTATATCAAGAAAATCATAATACAAAAAACCCTTAGTCTGCGCTGCGTCAGTTGTCAATAACTACTATTATTCTGTCTATGAGAATTTTTTTTGTTTCTACATTACAAGTGTATTTTGGTTTGTACATTGCCGGTGATGGTGTGTAGGTGGACTCTTGGCGTGAAAAATGTGAAACTGTGACGGTGTTCATATTTTTTTTGTTAACAGTTAGCATTACTTGTTGCACGCTCAGAGATACAGAAAATACCGCCTTCTGGAACTCCACCAATATGATCTGTGAGATATATTCGCAAACAATGCAAAAAATATCTTGCGTTTATCATTGGTGATTTATTAGGATAATGAAGTCAGGAATGTTTTTTTTTGTTTTATTTTTTTCATAAAAAAATAATATAATCACGACCGATTGTCATTTCTGTTGATGAAGTATGTTGTAATAAATACAAACACGTTATAATCGGAACCGATGCGATAATTATGCCAGCCAAGAAAAACGCTAGTCCCTTCTCATCTTAAACTTTTCATATTTCGATTCTCATAATTATAGTTTCAAGAGATTTAGCTGACTTTATGTGGCTGTGCATGATAATTTGTTTAAATTTTGTGTGGGAAATATAAAATCTTCCTAGGATAGGATGTAATATATTTTTAAAAATTTTATATTAAAGCAGTTTTTGAAAAGTTCAGGACTTACTGTGTGTCAGATGCTTTGAATATTTTTAAAAATTGTGGAAAAAAACACTAACGTCATGATAAAAAACTGTGATGTTGCATGCAAAGACAGACCCTTGTTGTAAAGAGTACAAATGCATCTTTGGAAGTTGCTTCAAATTGTGCCTTTTTCAAATACAAACTTTCAGTTTTGAATTTCGTTGTTTGAGTAAGGCTTGAAACAGGAGTCTAAGTATACCAAATTGGAACGAAAAAAAGCATTGTAGTGAATGGTAAAGTTAAAAAAAGGAAAATCGTGTGGTTTAAAAAAAAATCATCGTAAGACCGACTTCGTGAGGCCTGACGCAACTATCAAGTTGAGCTACGTACTTGACACACGGTTCCTGGTTGTAGACCACTTGTGAGTCATACCATAGACACCCTACCCTGCCCGGGTTTACTGTGTGTTACTGACTGTGAAAATATTCTCATACCGTGACAGCATCATCTGACCGCTTTCACTGTGGCTGTGTGTGAAGTTGAATTAAAGTTATCGTTATAACCACATTTAGTTGACATCTTGGAAACCAATTGAAGGGTTAATATGTTTGGCACTTTGCAAAGCAAATAACGCCTTATATAACCTGATTTTTTGAAAACATTGACAGGGAGACAAAAAGTTCAGGGCGAAGTAGCTAGCAAGTCGCTAAGACAAGTTTTGAGTTATGGCCCTTTAAAGTCTAAAACTTGGCTATAATTTTGATAAAGCAGTTGATTTTTTTCTTCGTCGTCTTTAAAAGAGTAGAATACGCTTTTCGAAGCTGTGAAATGTCGATGTGCTTGATTTATGATCTACACTGGCTGCTTTACATTACAAACAGGATTTTGTTACGTCAATATATAAAAAAATATAGTCAGTTACAGGCACTGAATTTCCCAATACACAACTTGAAGTGAATTGATTGTGATATATGCAGGCCTTTCAATTTTTAAAGATACTTGCAATAAGAAGCGCTTGATTTGTATTTTTCTTTCACAGAAAGAATTTTTGTCCTCAGAGGAACTTTAATTGTAACTATTATAAAAAAAATATATACCGTGCTACCCTCTTTGGTAAATTTATCTGAAAAAGAAACAACTGTGTTGAACCTATCTGTTTAGTGTAAAAAAAAAATCAGGAACAAAAAGTTCGTTTTCACAAAAACATTTCTTTTGAAAACGTTTGTGTTAAGTGGACTTCTTACCACGAAGTAAAATACATCACAAAGAATGACCTATGCCTAACTGAAAATCAAGAGCCATCAAACTAAGATGCATCTATGTTGACAAACTGGTTTAGTTATTATCTGTGCTATAATTGCGAGGAAACTTTTTTTTCCATTTGATGTATTGACTTGCTTGTTGTGGGAAACATAATCGGATATTTCCACAAGATGGAGAGCATTCTACTTGGAGTCTTGCTCAGTTTAGTGCTCCTAGCCAGTCACATTCAAGGTGCGGCAAGTAAGTAATGCTTGAAAGTTTATCATGTCAGTGATAGACCACACAAAATATTTGAATGTAATAATTATAAGACACTGTTAGTCAAATAATGATATTCAAGTTAAAAAAAAAATTGGCATGCATAGCCTTGGCCCTAAGGGTAAAAGAGATAAAAAGTATTACGCGTAGAGACTAAAATTAAATGATAATGTCAGTAAAATAACTGGGCTAGATCATGGCCTAATCCAGACTTTATAAAAAGAAATAAATCTAACTAAATTCAACACAATAATTACAAACAAAGCGGGGTTGAATTTTGTTTGTTTGTGTGCGTGTTATTCCGCCAAAAATTTTTTTGAAATGTGTAAAATGCGTCGTAAAAGTTATGTCTTTTCGTATCCCTAAAAATCCCTATTCTCAAATGAGTATAACTAATTAGGTTATTACTTTAAAAAAAAAATTTTTTTAGCTATTAACCTGGTAAATTTCCTTTTCACGGACTCCCAACTCAACAAACATGTGAGATGTAATTTATACAACATCAAAGATTGTTGTAATTGTCATTATGTAGGCGTAACTAATGTTTCCCCTTTACAAAACATTAAAATTATAAATAGATACACTATGATAAAACCATAGGCCAATGGTTATAAAAATTTGTTAACTTTCTTTTAGCATACTAGTTGAATGCCTTTGACTTTGCGGGTTTAAGTAAACAACGTAAGAATATACTCACCACCAGGCCTACAATTAGCTTTCATTTATTTTCATCATGCGTTGTTTCTATTTATATAGCTCAACACAGAAGCATGGTAGAATTTTCTTTTGTGTTTTTATTGTTCAAAGTAAAGAAAATAAGCTTTTATATGAAACTATTATTACACTACCTTCCAATTTTGACTTTAGACTCATTTGGACTGGTTGCAAAACTTCTCGTCTTTCTTTCGTGAATTTCAGTAAATTATATCTTTAAAAATTTTGCGAAGTAAAAGAAACAAAATAAAAATTAAACACCTGTCTGTTGTGATCGTTGATAAAAGTTGTATCTTGCATCATAACTGGCTGATTTTCAGTGCGGTCATATCTCCATTTCTGAGCCAGTTCATTTGAGAAAAAAATGTCTAACCATTATGATACAGTTCAACAAATATAAAAGATCTGGTTATGTAGATAGTACTCACATTTCCTATAACTGCTTCTAAAAAAATGCCTATCATGGAACACGGCTTATGTTTACCACAGCCTCCGATATTCTGACAATGTTTCTTGCATGCAAGAAATTAAACAGCTCATGCTCTTAATTCAGACTTGCCTCGCTGTAGGTTTTAAAACTAGTTTGCTCAAATCAACCAAAATCCACACTTAGCCTATTCGAAACGCGTCACACATATAGCTGTAGGTACTAGGCTTATAGGTACTAGGTTTCTAGCCGACCAACTCACTGCTATGACTCTATAGATGGCTATTAAGTGTTTCTAAACGCGTTTCTAACCGCAATACCCACTGCTTTAAGTCAACTGACGGCTGTTGGGCATTTTCAACCGGCCAACTCTCTGCTTGCATTATAGAAGTATCTGCTATGCGTTTCTACGGGGCTAACTCACTGATCTAACAATAGGGAATGAGATTAGAGGTAAAACAAGAGTAACGTCCCTTTTCCAGAAGACAACACTCCAAAATACTATAGTGGTTATTGTAATCTAGACCTAGACTGTAGGGTAAGTTTCTTACTTTTATAAACGATTTGACATCTAGAACTTAAAAACTATAGAGCTAAATAAAAATTTTATCTTCAAAATAAAGCTGCCGCATAAATTTTAAATTAAAAGATTGTAATATTTGTATTCATAAGATAGTGGAGAGACACCAGGAAAGTTCCGCTACTCTTGTTGAAATCTCATTCCCTATAGAGATAGCTATCACGTGTTTCTAACCAGTTAACTCACCGATCTAATCACAGAGGTAACTGTTACACATTTCTAACCGGTTAACTAACTGATCTGACTATAGAGATAACTGTTGCGTGTTTCTAACCGGTTAACTAGCTGATCTGACTATAGAGGTAACTGCTGCACATTTCTAACCGGTTAACTAGCTGATCTGACTATAGAGGTAACTGTTGCGTGTTTCTAACCGGTTAACTAGCTGATCTGACTATAGAGATAACTGTTCCAAATTTCTAACTATAGAGATACCTTTTTTAACCAGTGAACTAAATGATCTGACTAAAGAGAACAATGTTATGCATTTCTAACCGATTAACTCACTAATCTGACTATAGGGATACCTGTTATGCGTTCTTAACCGGTTAACTTCGTATCGGTTTGGAGATAGCCGTTACTCATTTCTAACCAGTTCACTGACTGATCTGACTGTAGAGATAACTGTTACGCGTTTCTAACCGGCTAAATTACCACGTTAAATATAGAGGTAGTCGTTTGGAGGTTCTAACCAGCTTTCTCCATAATGGCCTAAACTCTGATCAGCTTGCAAGAAACCTACAGCATGCAGTAGATTATTGCCGTGATATATCTTAGTAGGTTTCTTTAAAGACAATAGTACACAGTTATAACTAGTTATTCTAAATACCTTTGTTTACTTTCCTTCCTGTGATCTAGCCAAAAAAAAAAGTGGAGACTTGTTTAAAAGTTAATAGAATGTGTACAGTATAAAGATATGCTATGCAAACAGTTTAGGTTTTTCAATCATTTCAGAGAATAAAATTTAAAAAAACATCGGCAAGACAAATATCTTGTCAAGGCCAGCGTTCGACTGACATCACGAATTGTAATGTTGAATAAAATCTTATAATCGTATCCAATCAACATGCTTTTTAACAATGTTTTTTGCCTCAAAACAATTTAACTTTAGTGTTTCGTACTTTGTTCAATGCAACACGGACCTTCGCCATAGAACTTTTTTTAAAGGAGAATGGTTGCGACAAGGTATTAGTAAGCTATGTTTCTCTCAGTGGCAAGGCTGTGGCTGCCAACGCTATTATAAGTCAAAGGTTTCGAATAGTGCTAAGAGTAAGCCTATGCCGGGCATTTCCACTCAAAACAAATTTCTATTCACTTCTAATGTTATACATTGAGACTTTTCAATCATTAGTTGCGTCCATTATAATATGCTCAATTTCAGCGTTACCAGAAAAGCTAACCGTATAAGCAAGCGCAGGGTCAGCTTTGCACTCTACTCTTTCTCTATAGAAGTAATCAGGAGTTAATAATAATAATCGTCGGACTTGAGATCTGGAGGTCGCGGGTTCGAATCCCGACCATAATATGTTGCAATTGCCTTGGGAAAGCAATACACCCTAAATTTCCCCATTTCATCCACCATGGGTACCTGGCGAAAGGCAGTTTGCGGAATGTAAGTATTTGAGCGCCTAACAGGCTGTTGTACTGTAATGCTCTGAAATATGAGTTGGATTTGCTCTGGTGTGTATAGGCCTGCTGGGGTAAATATTTAAAGTCTGGGAGGATTCTAAACATATTTCTTTACTTATTTTTTTATCAACATGAAACTGAATCAGCCAATCTTGTCATGAGCGGTAGACACAAGGGGACGTATATAAATAAACTTTGAAGGAGAATTTAACATGGAAACTCTTACATCGTAGCTAATGGCCGCCCAAACAGAGCGACCGCAGATATTATGTTTATAATAAGAACTCCTATACGAAATATAAAAAGGAAAACAGTCTTATAAGAATCTCTTCTCTTATGTTGATAGTATGCATAAAAACGTTATCTTTCAGTCTATTCTTTACTGTTCTGTTTTCCCATTTGTCTGGTTTTTTTTTCTATTTCCTGTAATCTTCAACTGATTGTCGATCTCTAGACAAAAGAGAGACTTTACCGTCGCGTAGTAGCTATCATCTCTAATCAAATTTCCAACAAAAAAGGGGGTCTAGATAGCTCAGTTGGTAGT
>BMAT01012657.1:56981-67049 GCA_019649035.1 Elysia marginata
GGAATTGGGCTTGTAAAAATACCCTTCAATCAATCAAAACCAACAAAAAAAACATCTATCACTTATTCAACTTCAACGAGTGGAGTGGCTGAAATTTCGTTTGAAAAAAAAAACAACAACCATATGTTTCATGTTTATTTAACAAGTTGGTTTCATTGGAAATCAAAGAAGATTTAATTTTAAATGCCTAGAATATTGAAAATTATTGGATGATGCAATTTAAAACAAAAATGTGTTCACAGTTTGAAAGATGCACTGTTCTGAGCTTTCATATGTTATAATTATATAAGGAGTTTAAACTTTGTTGAAAGATGTTGAACTTCTCTTGATGTAGAATATTAAAAGAAATAAATATTACAACAAACTACTCTTAAAAGGCGTTTGCCCTCACTACTATTCTATTTTTATTATTCGACTTGTTACAATGGCAAAAAATGATAAAAAATATAACACAAAAATACAAATAAAACAAAAGGAAAATAAACGTTATTTGTAGATTGTACTACAAAAGAGTTTTATAATGAATTACATAATAAAATATAAACTGAAAAAGGAGAATGTACATATCTTCTACATTAAAGGTGCATACTGTGACAAACTGGTTTGCGTGTCACACTCGCAGTCTTTTAACTGCGAGTTTCTTTCTCACCCACCTTCGGCCAATATTAAGATTTGGGAAAGCAATTCATCAACTATAATCTCAATTTACTGATTTAGTAAAATGAGGATTAGGAACTAGACAAGGTAGGAAACGTTTGTAGACAAAATACTAACAATAACGTTGAACGTCTAATTAGAAGCAGTACTGAAAAGCACTGAAATTGAGATAAAATCTATGTACTGTCTTCCTAGATAAACGTTGCGAAGTATTACGTCTGCTTTCTGCAGAGGAAAATAATAATCCTTTCAACAGTTCATTTTAAGGGTTTCCAGATAGAAGCAAAGAATGCTATGACCAGCTTAACGTAGACCTAAGCAAAGTAGTAAGTTTCAATATTTTTAAAATAGAGAAAAAAGTATAGTGATATTTTGATATAACGTTTATACAAGCAATATCAGCTCGCCTTTATTTTGGCCTGTCTTGACAAATTTTCTTGTTGATGATCAAACAACACAGAAAAAATTAGTTTATGATATTAATGGCAATTCGACGTAGTAGAGCATAAAAAAGTTACTTTAATCAGTTATGCAACAGCAGGACTGAACAGCCCTTATCTTATTATTCGAACGGTTTTACTCCTTGAATATGGTTTCTCTAAGAGGAATTTTTTTTATAATAACGAAATACAGGCACTAGAAAGATTGAGCAGCATCAGTGGGTCAGAAACCAAGCGGGTCGCTCATCGTGGGCCTCCTTTTAAGTTTGAGTTACTTTTGGCTGAAACCAGACAGAACCTCGCATATCTTATTAGACAGAGCAAGTTTTTGGTATTAGGAACTAAAATATATCTCTCTGTCTCTCACTCTGCCTGTCTGTCTGTCTGTCTCTCATCTTTTTCTTTTTCTTTTTCTGCATCTCTTTATTGGCTCTTACGGATGCTTAAAAAGAGTGAGTCATCAATTACTAATAGCTTTTCATTTAATCGTTACGGTTTATTTACCTTTGCTTTTACAAGCAGCGTTAACCATTTTAAAGCCTCTGGCGTTTAAAAAAAACAAAGAAACACTGACATGATTTGCAGCTTTCGTAAAGTTAACCAAACACTTAACACTACATGTTTTAGCAGCTTACTTCAACCACCAGTATCTGAACAAGCGCAAAAGGAAATAAAATGTTACTAGATCTAGATTAAATGTCAAAGAAATGTTTTATTTTTGTTTACCAAAGGTTGACATTAAGCTATTTGTCCTCTTTGCAAAGTTAATTCATAAGAAAACTAAAAAGAGCTAACACAATAAACTGGGACGTGGTAAGAGTTTTCAAGTGGTTAGCGATGATATTCACTTAAATACTTTGCTCAAAATAAGAAGTACAAAGACATGCATTGAGAATAATGTTTGTTGGAAGACGAAACGTCGCCAGAATCTGTTAGATGTTTCCCTCAGCTTGAGACAGAACGTTTCTTCGTTGCTTTAAATGTTTACCGATTTCTTTTAGTTTGCGTAACCAGAAACCTAATTTTATATTTTGACCTTTTTTTTGTCTGAATAATATAAAAATCAAGCAATCAAATTTTGAAGTTATAATTTGTAAAAGTAATCATTTATTAAATTTTGTAAAGCACCAGAAACCGACCTCAAAGGTGCTTGTTGGCGTTAGTACATAATTACTACAAGCAAGTTCGTTATATCAGAAATAAAAAAATAATATCAATTACAAAGGCGTACAAATTTTTAAGAAAATGAAGAGTCTTTATATTATAAATCAATGCAAATCGTGAAAAAAATTGTCAAAAAAAACAATCTTTCATTATGATTTCTGCCTCTCTTCACCCTTTCTCACTTTTTAACCCCCCACCCCACCACACACACACACTTCTTCGCCCTTCTTTACTTGCCTTTGACGGCATACAGTTATACTCTTTTACATTTCCTACCAAGTGTCCCATTTCACTTTGATCTGTTTTTCATGTTGATTTTGCTCTTCTTCTCATTACCGTTATCGAATGCTCAAAAAATTTAACTCTTGAATATTTTCATGGTTAGGTTTAGTTGTTTGGCTTTTGTTTGATGATCATAATGTTTACATATCTGTACTCACATTGCACCTTCTTTTCGAGCTTTGAAGTTCGTTTGTTTAGCCACTTATCGTTCTTTCAAATCCCCAAGTTTGAACTTGTTCAACATACCCCTTTTTAGTTTTTTAATTCTCTTCTTTGCTTTATGAATATTATCACTTTCCTCATTTTTGCCACCATCTAATATCAAGCAATTATTAGCCAACTAATCTTTTCACCTGTAAGTCCGCAATTTCATTCCGCCTTGCCCTTCTGTAAAAGCCATTGTGGAGTACCGTCTTTCTGTAATCGGTTTGGGTTATTTTTAACTAAATGGTATCCAATTCCCGCAACTTATAGGTTCTTTTTGTACTAATTGTTTTGCCAATGCCTAAAAAACCTAAATAGGTTTCGAAAATTTTCTGATACCAATCTATTGCAATCATATTAAATAATCTACGCAATCTAAGAATTAATCTCAGGATTGGTTTTTACGTCCTGCTAATTGGCTAATTGCCGCCAGGAGCTGCTCAAAGGAATCAAGGACAACGACTGCAACATTCACACAACATCTCTTACAGGCATTTACAGTACTTCACCAAACTTTGGACGAAATGAAAGCATAAGTCTAAGAAGAAATAGTGGGATCCGGGCGGGTCTTACGGGCTCTAGACGTCCTCAGACGTGAATAAGTAAAACCGTTTTTAAACAATCAAACTCGTCTTATTCTGCGTCTAACCTTATCTTCCTTGTATAATTTGCCAGAAACTAAACTATTGGCAAAACATGCAATTGTCCCCCCCTACGCCGATGTTGGTTTGGTTGATTGAATTTTAACGTCTCTTTTTAACTACAAGGTTATATCAGAGACGGCGCTTGGGACAATTGAAAGCGTGCTGCCACACTGTGATGTACTGAGCGCTGCATACACCACGCCAAGTCACATTATCCTGACACCGGGCCGACCAGACCTAGCACTAAATCCCTAATGCCTGACACCACGCGGATTAGCTACTAATACCAATTTTAAAGTCTTTGGTTTGACTCGGCCCGGGATCGAACCCCTACCTCCCGATCTGAGCGAGTGTCTTTACCGCTAGGCCACAGAGCCGGTCCCCCGATGTTGGAGTAATCTGAGAAACTAAAAACATCTTATAACTGACATAATGTATTTCTATTATAATTCTTATTAAGGTTTGCATGACAAATATTTTTAATTTTACATTTTTAAGGATGTTGCAATAACCTTTTTTTTTAAATATCCTTTTGACGTTTGTTGCATTATGCCATAAGTCAAGTTGTAAATGTATAGGGAAATTTAGCAAAACATATGATTATGTATGGCAATTATATAAGATACCCGCTCTTTTGTTTCCTTTTTGGGGGGTTTTAACAGAAATAACGTTTTTTAACGATTTCCTTGTAACTTACGTTTCCATCCCGTTCTGATTCCTTGCCAGTCACCCACGAGACAAACCTGGTGTGGGCACAGACCCCCATCTCCCTACCGTTCGCCCGGAGCAATGCCAGACTGATGTCCATTCCAGGGAACCCGAACAAATGGATGTCAGCCTCCAAACCTACGGTAAGCCACGACTTCTTTGATTCTTCACGCTCTTTGTTTATTATTATTTCTATAGACGGTATTAGATCATGCTTTTTCTGCAGTCAAGATATCTCAAAGATATTGAAAAAAGATGTTAGAGTAGCGTGATCTCGCGGTTGCGCATTCGACTCTCAACAGCGACTCATTTTGTGAAAAAGTAACTTATCCACGATTTCGCCAGTCCACCCGCATGAAAATTATCTCCTGGCTATATTAGTGCCTGGATATTGTGGAAAGATAGAATTCGAGTGCTCAAGAGGCAGTAGTGCTGTAATATTAATTGCCTGAAAATGTGAAATATGAGCTGAGCTTGCTCTGTGGAAACAAGTGTAAAGTTTTGAAACTGCTTTTCGCCACCCTTACAACGTTTTATGTCTCTTACGAATGTTTATTTTAAAAAACCAGTACTGCATTACTGTAGTCGCTCGCGTCTCAGTCATACGACATTGGACGCCTTGGCACCTTCTCGCATTGTTTTTGCCGCGGGTTTACTCCGCTGGTTCCCTCTTGTTCAATGGTTCTTAGTTCGTCAAGGTCTTTTTGTTTTTTGAGGGCGGGTGATGTTGCTGTTCGGGAGAGGTTTGTTGTAAAGTGCAACAGGCAATGTAGTCATTGGTCTCTCTCGGTATTTGGCCACGTGTGTGTTTAAAAACAGCGCTCTGCTTTATTTGAAGTAATTTTTTTATCTCTCCTTATAAAATGCCAAAATAATCGCCAGAAACTCTCTCACATATAGATTAAACATTAGCGCACGTTGTATTTTTATGCAGGGACTTATTTGTGATGGTCACCGGGTATCTTATTCCTTTTAAGCTGTTTTCTAGGAACACATCTAGTTGTTTTTCTTCCGCTAGAGCCCATGTATCACAATATTATTGTATATTAGCAATTATGAAATAAACGATCCATATAAATTAGTATCTAAGTTTTGACTTTCTCGCAACGAATCCAAAGGTTTTGGAAATTTTGTTCTCCATCTCAAATCTCCGTTGTCTCATATGAGTGTTCCTACATTTTGCATGTTTCCAGATGGTCTTGTTTCGGTCCAGTATAGTTTATTCTATTTTTTTTTCAATATTAGCACAGAGTTTGTGTTTTTCTAATATTTTTTTGCACCTCGGCCACACCCATATTAGGCGATGAGTATTTTTTTCTAGTTTAGTTTTTGGTTTCAGTAGTATGGGTCTTACTTCTTCAAAGCATCTTCTAGATGATAACGAACAACGCAGGGCTGAAGCTGTTTCATTGAGGTGTGTCTACATTGCTCGTGAACTGTTGTGTTTCACTGGTCCCATTAATTTTTGTATCAATAGTAATGTTGCTTAGCGGGAAGCGTATTATTCTCAAATGATCTTCGGCACTGATGTTTTTGAGAGCTTTTCTATTCATAGTATGAATGCCGCCGACTTGTCTATACCTGTGATATTTGTTGAGATTTTCTCATGGATGGCTTTGCGACAAGCTATTTGTGCGTCCATGCTAAATCCGAATGTTATTAGGTCTAAAAATCCTTCAGTTTTAAGAGAGATATGCCTGGTCACATTCTCCTTTACATAATTGAAGACAGAATTTTTCAGATAGTGTTAAGCAGTGTATCAGGCATAAATGGCATCAGAGTTTTGTCCCATTGATAAAAAAATCTTCAAACGTTAAAAGGACAGAAACCATTTATTATATGTTAACGTGACTGTGATGATTAAAGACAAGACAGTAAAAGTAACTTACATAAATATGTCTGGGTAAAGGGCATTTCAACTCCTACCATTGTTAAGCTATGATATTTAGGATCAAGATAAGAAGAATATCCTACATGCATGCAATAGGGAAAGAGATTTCAACAAGAGTAGCGGAACTTTCCTGGTGTCACTCCACTATCTTATGAATACAAATATTATAAAATCTTTTAAAATCTGTGCCTCAGATTTATATTGAACATAAAATTTTTATTTAGCTCTATAGCTTTTAAGTTCTATGTCAAATCGTTTATAAAAGTAAGAAACTTACCCTACAATCTAGGTCTAGATTACTATAACCTCTATAGTATTTTGGAGTGTTGTCTTCTGGAAAAAGGACGTTACTCTTGTTTTACCTCTAATCTCATTCACTATTTTTTTTTCTAGGTGAACAACATCGCAGCTCCACACTTCACCTGGGGTTTCCGAGCTCTGGGCTTCCACTGGGAGGATCAACTGTTGTTCTGGAGCGAAGGAACCAACAAGAAGATACAGGTCGGTGTCTGTGTGTCTTGTGCCTGCTTTCTCGAGATTGCCTCACTAATTTTTGACTACTTGAGTCACTCACCCATAATACTGAGTAGGATGTGTTCATGTTACAGAGCAGTTATTAGGGTGAAATACAAAAGAATGAAACTTATAGGGGCTTTTGAAACGAAAGAATAAGCTTAGTAAAAATAGCATGAAAGGGAAGAAACGAACAAATCAGTCTGAAACAGGCTCTCGGTTTGGTGTGCAGAATTGTTTTAAACTTCCTTGATATAATAACAGTACTTACTACTTAATGCCCATTTCAAATTTTAATGCTGATCATCTAGTTTAAACACCCGCCATTAAAGTAACAAATGACTTGAATGTAGTAACACCACAGCATGGGCTAATGTTTCATTACTATTAGCCTCAAATAGGCTACCTGCATTGCTTCTAAAAAATTTGACACTTTGTAATTGTATTGGAGCTCTAAAAGCACTCACAAAACAAGTATTAAAGCTATCGGCCTTACGCCTTCGTTGGGCAAGAAAACAGTTACATAAATGAGCACATGACTTTCGATAAAAGAAAATCATTCATATTGATAAAGGCTCAGAAACAACACAGAAGGCTCGTATGAGTAAGAAAAAAAAGTAAAGAACCAATCAAAAAACTATGTATCGATAAATAAATCGGCTGTTAAAATTTCAAAGTACCTACAGAAAGACTGTCGAGAAAAAGAAAAAAAAAGAAAAGCA
The DNA here is from genome assembly GCA_019649035.1 of Elysia marginata. Taxonomy (NCBI): domain Eukaryota; kingdom Metazoa; phylum Mollusca; class Gastropoda; family Plakobranchidae; genus Elysia; species Elysia marginata. The sequence continues at coordinate 64,207 of BMAT01012657.1, forward strand.
ACGAAAAGAAGAAAAAAAAATCTGATGGGGGGATTACGCCTATGGTAACAATGATAGTCGCGCAACAGTTTTCGTTTTACCACAGTTTTACTTGCTTAGTTTATACTCTTAGAGCTGGGATATACACCTTATCAAGTTTTATACCTGTTGATCCACATAGCTCTACTACGACTCTGGTTCAATTTTCTTCTTCTGTTCTGAATGTTTAATATAATGCTGTAGTATTCTTTCTCTTACACGTTTTGATAGTTTTACTATTTATGACACTCAAGGCACTCAAAAGATCATCCTCATCTCTAAAGCTTCGTGTTTCATAGAATCTCAGCCAACAACAGCCCATGCCCCGCATACACAGGGTGTATGCATTACAAGGGTGTCAAAGTAGTTTGTGACCTAAATAATGTCTTAAGTGAGCTCATGCTGGTTGATCTAGAAGTGAGACCAATGTCTCATGGTTTTACTCACTAGCCTACCGTTGGTGTTAATGTCAAATGTAGTTCTTTGTATTTCGTGATGAGTTATGCAATGTAAATATATGAGCTTTAATTAGAATGTACCACTTCTGAGTAATTTAGACAATCTTACTATATTATAACGACTGTATACTCTTATATTTATTTTAAAAAAAAGAGCAGCAGAGAATGATGAAAAAAAGAAAATACGAAATAGTTTCCATAGTTTAGAACGAAAATGTGAGAAAATATTGAAAATAATTTGAGATTAAAAAATCTCTCATTGGAAGAGAGAGAGAGAGAGATAGACAAAGAGAGAACGAGAGAAAGAGAGAAATCGATAGATAGAGAAAGAGGGAGAGAGATAGAGAGATAGATTGACAGAGAGGAACGGGGAGAGAATCAGAGAGAGAGAGAGAGAGAGAGAAAGAGAGAGAGAGAGAGAGAGAGAGAGAGACAGAGACAGAGAGACAGAGAGAGAGAGAGAAATATTTTTGCCCCTAAATTAATGACTCACCATCCCCCGTACGCTTTTTCTCTTACCGTACAGAGCGTGTTTCTCAACGGCTCCCTAGAAACCACGACTCTGTTCACAGGAACGTCGTCTGAGGTGCACGGCATCGCTGTTGATTGGCTGTCGAGAAACCTGTACTTCACTGACGGCCTCTACAACTGGATCATGATGACCTCAACACTGCCCAGCAGGCCAGGGTACAAGATAGTCGTACAGGACGACCTGCAGTCGCCACACGGACTGGCCGTACATCCTGCTAGGATGTGAGTCACGGGCGCTCTGAGGAGTGTTCCGTTAGATAATTATTTATCTCTCTCTGTCTCTGTTTGTCTGTCTGTCTCTCTCTATCTCTCTCTCGTAAAAGGATAAAAAAGGAGAGTTGTAACGTTTCACTCTGTAAAACAGAAATAAAGCGAAACTATATAAATCTAGTTTTTTTTTTATGTTAAACATTTGAAATTTATTTGCCTTTGTCAGCTACAAAAAATAACACTCGATTACTTGCTTCCTAATTAAGTGGTCCATTCATTAAAATATCGTGCTCCTTCAGTCTTCACTGGACAGAGACATAGTTCTTAAAATATTTTTATGGAGTTTTTCATTCTTTGCCATTCTGTTTCGTGATTGATGCTGGTAAATACGTTCTAATTTCCATATAACTTGGAACTTGCTGATTAAAGTTGAAGGTTTTTTATGTTCTAGTTGGAACTACGGTTTATGGCATTCACACCTAGTTTTAAAGCTGCTTTCTGTTAGTCTTATTTAGGTGTCTTTTTTATTTGCTGTAGGTTGTAACACTGTGGTCTTATATACTATGCATTCCGTTAGACATTTGCCATTCATGGTACAGTCTTTTGTGTTCCTACAGCTACACAGTTTTATTTGTATGGTTGGGTTTTTTGCTTTATATTTTGAAGCAGGCTTTTGGTATGGTTGTATATGGCTTTCTATCTACCGATCTTTCGATTTATGTATTACTACACATCCGTCATCTTTTGAACTACGCTGTCCGTTCCCTCTATATCGCTTTTTGCTTCTTTCTCTTGTTCTCATTGTCTGTCATTCGGTTCTTATGTATTGCACCCTTTTCTCTCCTCGTTAAAATGCCATGATCATGATATAAAGAAACAAACAAAAATAAAAAAGAAATTGAACCAACACACCTAATCTTTATCTCCACTCTCATACAATTCCTTTGTCCCCAGGCTTCTCTTCTGGTCCGACTGGGGGACCCGCCCTAAGATTGAACGGTCAAACCTGCTTGGACAGGACAGGAAGGTCTTGCTAGACAGACAGCTGGTCAAGCCGCAGGGGCTGGTCATTGACTACGCCAAGAACCGACTCTACTGGGTGGACTCATTCAAGTGTACTATAGAGATGGCAGACCTTAACGGGAAGGGCCATAAGATTCTACATGTTGCTGAGGGATCTGGTTTCTTTGGCATCGCTCTCTATGGGGTAAGTCAGAAATCTCAGGGTTTGTTGTAAGTGAAGAAAGTACAGATGGTAAAAGAAGGTCAGAGATGCAGAATAGCATGTGAGGATGGTTAAAGAAAGAAGCGGGTGGACGAGATAGAGGAATTGGAGGGGGTAAGAAGGAAGAAGAAGAAGAAGAAGAAGAAGAAGAAGAAGAAGAAGAAGAAAATAGAAGATCAAGAGGAGGAGGAGGGGAAGGAGAAAATGGAGGAGGAGGAAAAATGTACGCACTTAGAGAAAAGCAATTTTAGCATTAATACCTGCTGACATTAAGACCCTTAACAACGAAACCGACTCAATGTCAAATAAGATAGAGTCAATTGAAATGTTCTGCCTCTAAACGCAAACTTATGTAATATGCTCTTTCCTCTAGAACTATCTGTTCGTGACAGACAAGAAGC
>BMAT01012657.1:76417-86453 GCA_019649035.1 Elysia marginata
GTAGTAGTGGTAGTAGTAGTAGCAGTAGTAAAAGTATTATTTGCAGTAAAAGAAATAGTAGTAGTGGTGATGGTAGTAGAAGTATTATTATTATTATGATTTTTATTATAATCATTATTACTTTTATAAGTAGTAGTAGTAATAGTAGTAGTAGTAGTATTAGTGGTAGTAGTAGTAATAGTAGTATAGTAGTAGTAAAAACAATAGTAGTAGTAGTAGTAGTAGTAGTTTTAGTAACAACAAAGTATTGATCAAAAATGTTTTAACCCCCTACAATGCTAAATAAATATAGAACTGAATATTTTTAATGTACTTGTGATATTTGTTTATAATTACGATACACTGTTTGCCTTGCCAGCGCCAACACAAAACAATTTTCTCCTGTTGATCGACGCCTACCAGAGAAAGATATTCCAGATGAACTTGAGTCCAACAAAAGTCCAGGCAGTTGATCTGGATATCACCAATATGGTCATTGGTATTGACTATGATCCCATAAGTACAAAGGTAGGTCATTGCTTAGCCTCATAGCAATGACAACAAAACATGTTAAATGTAGATACATGTACTTAGAACGATGGAACCATAATAAGTCAGTAAAATTACTATTACATAGAATTTATATTACAATTAAAATATGATCAATATGGTCACTTGTATTGACTATGATCTAAGTAGAACAGTAGGTCATTTCTAAGCCTCATAACAATAACACTGGGATATGTTAAATGTAGGTGAATAAAACAATGAAAGCGTTATAAATTGTTAAACTTACAACAATATACAGTTTGTATGCGTAATGATAATATCATCAATGTGCCCACTGGTAAAGACTATGATCCGATAAGTAGAAAGGTAGGTCATTTCTTAGCCTCATAACAATAGTAAGAGCGGGTCACGTTAAACGCAATGAACTGGAACAATGAAAGCATTTGTAAATATATAAAGTCATAAGAATATACATGTTTTATGCAAAATTTAAAAAAAATTGTCATGCGAGCAGGGTGAATGTGTCGCATGTGGCATATTTAACACTACAAGACGTTGCTTGTTTGACAGATGCATTTTTTTACATTTAATGAAATTATCAAATTTTGTGGAAAGATATTAAAACTTTTGTCTATTTAAAGATAGAGACAAAAAGAAGGCGAAACACATTTTAAAAAAGCATTTTTTCAAATAAGAAATGTTTAATATCTTTTTACCACGAAGACTATCTAAATATAGTCAGGTTATTAATGTTAGTTGCAGAACTTTCTTTGCCTTTTCAGTTGGACGGTGATTGGAGGGGGGGGGAGGTATTCTATCCGTAATATAAAACCAAAACCCAGCGATACTTGTATTGATTTTTCTTTATATTGATCGATTATAAAAATATTCTTTTCTTCTATGAAATATCTGCACAAATCGCTGCAGTTCGCGGCATGAGAACGAGAATTAATTCGTTTTTGAATGACTACTGAGGATTTTTTCATGACTGCAGAACAATAATTGCTATTTAGTAACAGGCGATAATGTACTTTCCCCCCAGAAAAAAAAATTAAAATATAATTGAAAAGCAGCTTCACAGCTATAAACGTAATGTTAATGAGCCTTGCTCTCTAGCGAACAATGTTTATCTCTTTTCTATAATTTTGGGAAATGGCCGACGCTTACCGAATGAACCTTACCCTATAACACAATTGATTAGTTCAACTTCAGGGCAGTGGTGCCCACTTTGGACTCGTCATCTGACGGTTGCGTGTTCGATTCTCAGGCACGACTTATAAAACCAATCAAGGCACACTTTCCCAGTGCACCTACAAGTAAAATGGGTAACTGACTCAAAGCGGCGCATGAATGTTGATGAATATAAGTACTTGTACGTCTAACAGGCAGCCGTACTGCAATACTTTGAGATATGAGTAGAATCTGCTTTGTTGTGTATTAGCCTGCTGTGAGGGAGTTTTGAGACTGCCTAAGGTGGTGGAAGACAATATATAATTATTTTTTTTATTGGTGTTCTCAGATGTTTTGGTCTGATACGACAGCTCATGAGATCAGAGAAGCCACAATCGAGGGCAAATTTGAGAGGCCAGTGATGTACTTCAATTCTTGTGGGTTTTCTTTTTTATAATGAGAAACAAAGAACCTTAACTTTATGCGTACTAATCTTTTTACCTGTACTATACCTTAAACTATTACCATTCCCTCTTACTCTTTTTGGACAAAAATATTATCTTTTCAAATGTTTCGTACCTTACTACAGTTTCTACGTGTCAGTAATCCTCCACAGCTTAAAGTGGCCCTCCATATTAGCTCCCCATACTTCTCTATATAAGCCTTCTCTATCTCTTCACCATATCACACGCTGTAGCTAAACCAGGTTATCTCGCCATCTTCGGTATTGCCTTCCTTCCGATCTCTCGCCCCGTTTTGGGTGTCGCTTCGTCAATCTTTGCGTCCATCTGTTGTCGCGAAGCCTGACCACATGTTTAGCGTATTTAAACTTTTATTTACTTTACAAACCAGACCATGCCATACCCCTTTTTCTGCATCTTCGTCATGTCCACAGTACTTCATATTCTTTTGTTTTTACTTTTACTGTTAATTTCAAGATCTTTCGTTTTCATGGCTCTTTGAGCCGTTCTTCATTTTTTTCCTATTGCTTTTGTTATTGAACTTGGTGTTTGGTATCAGAAGAGATTGTGGACCATTATTTTCATTGTTAAATATGCTTAAAAATTAAAATCATGTAATGTTTATTGTTTCTAACACAATAAAAAATAAAAAAAAACCGTCAAATTTACATGCCACTGTTGTTATGGTATCTTGTTGTTAATTACATAACTTTTATGATAAAAATATTTCCTTAAACAAAATCAAATATTGCCCTGACTATGTTTCAATACTCCTAACCATCATGAGACTTACTGAGAGCCAACAAAGTGTAACCTGTTCACCTCATCTCGTCCAGCCGGTATGAGTGATGGTCTAGCCGTGGACTACATCAACCGTCTTCTGTTCTTCACTGAGACTGGCAACAAGCTAATCGGAGTTCTAAACATCGACAAAGAAAACATCTACACCTACATCGTCTCTGAGGACCTAGAACAACCCAGAGACATCGTAGCCTCTCCAATCAAAGGGTAATTGGTCAATCAATTTATCTTTCCCTTTCTCTATCTCTCTCCCTCCACCCTCTCTTTCTCTTTCTTTCTTTCTTTCTTTTTTCTTCCTGTCTCTGTCTCTGTCTACCTCTCTCTTTTTTGTTCGCTCTTTTTAATTCTATCTTTTTTTCTCTCGTTCTCTCTCTCATTCTTTCAGACTTGTTTCCACCTCCATATCTTTAGCCCTTTTACATTTCTCCCTCCTTCTTATACCGATGAAAAATCAAACTTGATTTAAGTAGCCTTTCCTATATAAATCTAGTTGTTGAATTATCTGGTTCTTATGTCGTTTGTATAAAATTGCTGACATTGCTCTCTCTCTGTCTGCCTCTCTCTCTCTCTCTCTCCATCTCTCTCCCTCTCCTCTCTCTCATTTCTTCCCCAATAAACCAATGCAAAATGGTCCACACTCTCGATTTGTGCTTTGTAGAAGAGTCTATTGTGCGTTTTGTCAACCTGGAACGAGTTTAATTTACGTAGAAAATACAAGCAGGTGTTCAATCTCTGTAAAAGAGTCATAAAATGGGCATTTCAGTCTAGCTTATTGTCAACAGTTAGTCTACTTTACTTATACGATTCTACACGCTCAACTTCTTCGTCATTATAAAGACGGACAGAGGTAAAGTTTTCTTCTTTTGTGAAATCAATAATATATCTCGCTGCTTTTCGTTACGTTTAGAAGCAAAAAGTTATCTTCGCTTTATTTAACAAAACTTTCCATGTTTCTTCAAATGTTTTCGTCTACCGCTATCGCCTGCGTTTTTTTGGGATAGTGTATTCGTTAGAGTAGATTGTGAAAATAACCAGCAACAACACAGCTCCTCCTGGTGCCCGATTGCTAGTTATGACCAAAATGGATGCAGCACTGCATTTCTAGTTTATCTATATTAATGTTTGATTATTTGACAAACTATCGTCTTATATTTTAAAGATACAGGATCCATCCTATCAAACATGCATTTAGGTTTATTTCACTTAATTTACAGATTACAAAGCGTGGTTGATTAGTGTTAAACGTAGAGGAAGAGTTTATGAACAACATTCTGTAACAACTTCTTGGTACATCAACATGTTTGCAAGCATTCTTTAAAAACAAAAGAATTGCATCCTCTCCATTTATTTTCTATCTATACGCAAACAGCATGGGATCTTGAACAGAGAAACACCTTTTTACTTCTCTAAGAGTAACTTTCTTTAATTATTTTGTAACAGTGATATTAGAGCAACTTACTGGTCTAACACAATCAAGTTTTTGGACTTTTTTTGATGTTCTTGTTTAAAAAAAATGTTAGCAACAAAAAATACGCCTTGAAACGTTTTGTTTTGGTGAGAAACTTAGGTTTCGGCCACAGTGTTTTTGTTTGCCTTTTCCTTTTTGTGGTGTGACATGCGCATGTATTTCTCTTACTATCTATTATCTCTGTCTCTTTTTTCTACATGCCTGATTCTCTCTCTAACTCACTACCTGGGCATCTCTGCGTCTGATAATCCCTCCCCCCAACCCCCACGCCCGAGGTCCCCATCACCCCCGTTTTCTCTTCAGCAATCTCTTTCATAATTTTGTTTGTCTTCTTCTTATTCAATCCGTCTAATTTAGTTTGTTAATTTTGTATCTACTTGTTCATCTCCCATTGTCCCTTTCTGATTAACCATCACTACCACCCTGCCTTTGTTCTCATCCTCTCTGAACCTTTCTCTGTCTCTCCCTTCACCAGATATATCTACTGGTCCGACTGGGGCGACCAAAGCCCAGGTATCGAGAGATCCAACATGGACGGAACCAACAGGACTTTTGTTTACAAACCCTCGCACAAGCGGGCCTGGATTAACGGCATTGCTCTGGACACAGATGGTACTGACTTGGGTGTTTTGTTAGATTACTAAAGGCTGTGTTAAGTATTGCATTTACTACATGAGCTCTTGCGTTTATTGTGTTATACTTCATACTAAGGTAAAAGGAAGTTATACAATAACTTGTTAAATATTAGTCTGACCAAAATCTGCCTCACATTTTTGGGATACGCAATCTCTTTCCCATTCCTTCTTGGAGATCGCGCATTTCTTTGTGTGATTCGATAGGACAACTATTACGCAGCTTTAAAAACTGCTCCTAGCCACCTTTGATAAGTACACTATTCCGGACATTTAAGTAGATTAAAGTAAAAACCATTCGTTAACTCGTCTGCGCACTTTTTTTTCTTAGTTATACTGAACTGTTGTTTATAAGGAAATAAAGTTCATGCCCATTTTGTCCCTGCTCAGAGCAAACCTTGTACTGGGTAGACGCAGCTGAAGACACGGTAAACAGCATCAATCTGGACTCTATGGAGGTCAAGGTGCTATGGACAGACACCAGGGCGCACTTCTTCTCTATTGACGTCATCGGCCAGTACTTGTATGTCAGTGATTGGATGAAGAAGTAGGTCAAACAATAGTGATATCTTCGACCAGTATTCATAGTTCACTAATTGGATGAAAATAAATAAGCGATACGCGATAAATACAATGTATAATACAGCGTATTTATGTGTGTGAATATCCCAAATTAGCTTTACCACTGCGATGAATAGAGAAATATCTTTTGTTATCATATCCTTCAACAACTCATTTGATACAACAATGATTATAAGTTTTAGTATACGGGTACCTTTTAATCAAGATATACCAGGACAAACTGCCTTTTACTTTGTTATTGTAACTAATAAGTTATACCTTTGTATTGCTCCGGGCAGATACATTCTGAGGATGCCCAAGGTTGGTGGAGATCTGGTTCCGTTTGGTATCCGCAACTACTCGAGGGTCCACGGTATCAGGGGCTACAATCAGTCGGAAGCTTTCACAGGTAAGTAGTGTGTTGCCCCTCTATACTTTTTTGTAAAAGTCTATGGGCTCTAGACAAAGTAGTGCATACTTAATCTTGAGAGGCTCAAGTGATGATTGCTAAAACATCAAGCTCTCCAGTCTTTCCTCTTATCTACTTCTTAGCAGATTGAGTACCCCTTTGTACTGAACGTTGGGAAAAATGTGTAGTGTAAAATCAATGAAATTTCTCAGAGCAACTTCTATACCCATAACGCGCCAATAAAAATAGTCACGTATTTACTTTTGGTTGGTTAGTATTTATATAAAAATCATAATATAACTTAAACCTTACTGACAATCCCCTATATTTTCCTGAACTTCTAAAGTAAAAAATGACTGCCTTATTTAAAGTAATTGTTCTGAACATAAGCCGCCATGTTCCAAGATTTCTCGCATCAAGTTTTAGACCCGCTTTATATTATTATATGTTTAAGAATTTAAAACGAATAACTTTGCCGAAAAAAATCATTGTCCAAAAAATGCCCTAACTGTCTGCTTCCTGCGAAAGTTACAAATCTGAGACCAAAAATATAACCAGATGATAATAACAAGAGTAAACACTGTTTAAACCATCGCAAGTTCTTCAGTTTCGTCTTTCTATGATTCATCTTGAATGCTAATCTACAGTATCTTTTTTTAACCAGGATTCAATTGATTGTTTTAAAGATAAAAATTGCAAGATTTCTGCACTCTTTTAAGTGTTATATAGTCTTTAAAAACCGATGTTTTCATCGTCACTAGGAGTAAGTGTTTGTGTGTCGAGCAAGTGCGAGCATCTTTGTCTGCCTAAGGAAGGTGGACGACACACCTGTAGATGTGCTGAGGGCTACCTTTTAAGTGAGGATGGATTTACCTGTGTCACAGGTATATTCGTAGATCCTGATTCCCCATTGTTATCTGTACAGGGGATTCCTTTTCCCCTCTTTATCTCTTTCTCTCTCTCTTTTCTGTCTCTGTCTCTCTCTCTCTCTCTGCTTGTACATCTCCATCTCTTACGCATCTTTCTCTTACTCTCTATACATGTCGTTTGTCTTTCTATTTGTATGTTTGTCTCTCTGTCTGTCTGTCTCTCTTTCTGTCTGTCACCCTTTCAGCCTGTCTGTCTCTCAGCTTGTACATCTCTATCTTTAACGTCTCTTTCTCTCAATCTCTATCGTTTGTCTGTCTTTCTGTTTGTTTGTATATCTTATCTGTATGTTTATCAGGGTTTATGTCCCTTTTTCTCCTTCTCTGTCACTGCCTCTCTCCGTCTGTCTCTATCTATCTTTCCCTCTCTTATTCCAATCTATCTCCTCTTTGCTTTTTTACAGTTTTTTTATCTTTTGTTTACAATTTTTTCCCATTTTATACCCCTTCAATTTTTATATATTTCTGTTTCAAATGTTACTTACTCTGTTCTCTTTTGCTATTTCTTGGCACTTTTTTCTCAATGCATTAGACTTTTTTTTAAATTAAACAACCCAAAATATACATTTATCTTTATATCGGAAATTTTTTAGAAGTTAGAAAGAAAAGTAACTGTTTTAATACGAAACTATGGAGTATTATGTGTGATAAAATCATGTTTTCATGGCCAAAACGTACAAAAATTGATTTTTGATAACTAAAAATTATAATCTATGATGTAGATAGGGTTTTACTGTTAGCTAGAGCTTAACCAATGTGTTTTTTACAACATTTTCTAATCACTATATTCTTGCTAATAAACTTCCCTTCTGTTCTGTTCTATCTAGATTCCCCATCTACGACTACTAAAAAGCAACGAATTTCAGGCCCATCGTCTCCATCATCGCCAAGAGCCTCATCTTTATCGTCGTTATCAACCGAGTTTTCATCATCGTCTTCGTCGTCACCGTCATCGTCTACATCTACAAAACAAACCCCTGCGTCGCGGCAAAGTACCGCCCGTCCAGACGTCACAGCAACTGTCAGTAAACTTCCCGTTTCCATGGGTACGACAAAGAGGCGGTCCCCCACCTTCTCTACACCTTCGCCAAACGGGGATAATGTTGATGTGGTTGTATCTTATGGTGAGTTCAGGCTAGTCTTTAAAATCTAACCGTTAATTATCAGTGATAAGGAAAACCACATTGGAATCGGGATCGACCTACTACTCACACTGGGGAGGGGGTTTTGGCCTGTAAAATTGTTGACAATTGACTCATTTGAACTGTCGCAAGACAAATTCTAATTCACTCCTCCTTTTATTTCTAAAACCGATACCTTGTTTTCTTGTTGCTTTTTTTTCAGTACCTCAAGGCAGAGGGGGCACAACGACAGTTCCAGCGATTCACAGAAACACGACGGTAGCGAGATCTACCTCGCCAGGTATAGTGACGAAATAACCGCCATAAAAACACTCATAACATGGTTTTTTTTACTATGTAGACTTTTCCTTGTACTACTTCATCTAGTTTTCTTGCTCAGTGGTCCACCATAATAACAGACTGATCACATGGTTTATTACTATGTAAACTTCACCTTGTACTACTTCATCTAGTTTTGTTGCTCAGTGGTTTGCACATCGGACTAACTTGTGATTCTCCAGTGATTACGTGTTCGATTTCTAACTCATGTTGAAGTTGACATCTTTTTATCCACAATGTCCAGTCGAATGACTTGGAAATGGGTTGTGTTCTAAGAAGATCTGGAAATTACATTTATGAAATGCAAGTGATAATTTGAGCGCTTAACAGGAAGAAGTACTGCAATGATCAGGAAAAATAGTTAGTTATGAGTTGAATTTGCGTCTGCGTGTGTTTATTGGTCTGCTGGTGGAAATAAGTTAAGTCTTGAGATTGCATTTGACGAGAACAGACTATAATCTTTCATTGGATTAATATAGTCTGTAAAAAATAGTCAAGAACATAGTTATTTGCAATGATGGATAAAATGTTTAAAAACAACAGGGTTATAGAATCAATGTGCTGATGATAGTTATATGCTTTAGTAAAGACTGCTATGCGCTGTCATAAAATTTGAATGAGCGTGTTACTCTTAATAAAGTATTCTACATGATAAGCTTATTAAAAAAACTAAAAGCATTTTTAAGATTTGGTTGTAGTAACATATATCATAGAAAAAAAATCCTATTTTAAACTATGTGGCAATAATACTTGTTTTGCTCAATACACACACAAAAAAAAAACCCATCATCAACCGAGTTTTCGTTTTCATTTCTTTTTTCCCAGGTAAAAGTGCTGCCCTGAGTACTGTGACAGTCGCCATCATCGCCTGTTCTATTCTTATCATATTGGTTATTATCATCGTCCTTTTCGCATACAGAAAGTTAGTGATCTGTTTTCCTTAATAACTACTATAACTCACTATCTTCTAAGCATGGTAGATAATACATTTTACAAATGCCTGGTTATGTACATAAAGTAGAATTCTCAGAGTATTCAGAGATAGTTCAAAATATAATTTTTGCTAAATATTTTTTAAACTTTTTTTCTTCACAATACATTTTTTTATCGGTCAAAATTGCCTAAAAAAAATTGGTACTTGGCTGAATCTATAAAATAAAAGTTGGAACTACAGTTCTAAAAACACAAGATTATGTTTTTATATACATTCTTACAAAATGTATAATGGCCATGATACCCTGATGCTTTTAGCAGATTATTAAGATAGCACCAAATTGCATTATACGTTGAATTTCAATTGATCTAATAGACTTTTTAACACGACCTTTTAAACAATTTTTTGTGACTAAAACTATTTTTGTCTCATAGTTCGTCTTATTTTTCATACATGAAAACTCAAAATGACATGCCCATGCCCATGTCAGAAAAAATTAACCTATATTTTTATGGTCATTTTTGCAGAAAATATATTTACAAATTTACCCACGGCAAACTAGTAGAGGACAAGAGCCCGTCCACTTATTATCAGATAGCCTTCAATGGTCAAGGTGATCAAGTGACCTTTGACTCCGGAGGCGGCATCGAGAACCCTACCTATGATTACCTCAATCAACCAAAAGACGCTGACACTGCCTTGACTACACAAGCTCCGTGAACCTA
>BMAT01012657.1:185801-195931 GCA_019649035.1 Elysia marginata
TATCTATCTATCTATCTATCTATCTATCTATCTAACTAGTTATCTACCTATCTATCTCTCCTCCCATTTTCTCTCTCTCCCCTAAATGTATTCCATGTTGCGTTTCATGTATGTAATTAATTGATACGCACCCGAAGATATTCGAAACCTAATTAAGCACCAAAAAAACTCACAGATTGTTTGCTTCAAAGAATTTCATCATTTTCTGTTGATTAAATACTAGGCTATCAAGTGCCTAAGATTAAGAAAGGATTACAAAAACATCCAGAGTAGTTAATACAAGAAGGAACAAGAACCTTTTGTAGTGAAAGGCCGATTAGATAGAAAGGACTTAGGTTTTTTTTTGTTAAACCCATATAATTATAAAGCCGTCCCTTGTAATAGCATTCAACGAAGGCCACCAACGAATATAAAATATACTGGGAAGTGTTTTTTTGTGTCTGGAATATGTTACATTTTCTATATTTTCTAGCTACGCGAATCTTGACGACAAATTCAAAGAATTCAAGGAAACTAAGATGCTCGTAGACGTGAAACACCTTCAAGTTATCATTCTACAATAAAGTCAATTTTGAGACTAAGTATTCCAACATAAATAACTCATTTTGCAGAAACCTCGATTTTCAAGTCAACTTCGTAAATCTAAAATAAGATTTTAGTGGCGACATGGTATGGGCTATGTTTCTCTAACTGGCAAGGCAGTAGGTGCCGACGCTACCATAAGTCAAAGGTTCGAATCGTACTAACGAAGGGAATAATTATGTCGGACATTTCCACCCAAAGCCTAATCCCATCCACTGCTTAGTCGATACCTGTGAAGCCTATTGGAATACAGAACAATAACACGTGTTGATTGTCTACACATGACATAGTCGGGCGGTTTCAAGCAAATATACTTTATAAATTTGGAGGTGAACACCCCAGTGTTGATATAAGTTACCTTTGCCAAGTGATGCCCACATAAAGTTACGTTCTGGCCTTTTTTGTCACGGACAAACCATCACCAATTTCAGAAACCCTCAGTTTCATATACAGGATTTCGGGATTTTTTTCCCTTAATCAATCTCCCAAATTCAAATAATTTCTCACATAACTCTGTTTATAAGAAAAGTGAACAAGCGAGGTGTTTGCAGTAGGATCATATGCACCCAGTTTTTCAACGTTAAAGAAATTGGAAGTATCCACTCTTTGCACACAATGACTCCATCCTTTGTTTACCTTTTAGATCGTGCGTCCATAGCTCTTTATATATCGCTTCTTTCTACAGCCTAATCCTCCAACCTTATTGTATTTGTTTTCTCATTACGTTCAACGCCCCTGTTTCTCATCTTTTATTAGTGTTTTTTTTTCTTATTCGTTCTCTCTTTTCCTTATATTTGTTCCATGACTTTCTACCCCTTCTTCTTCTCTCTATGCCCGCATTTCTGTATGTGCGACTTATTTTCTGTTCCTCTGTCTGTCTGTTTCTTGATTTTCTGGAATCTGGTCTTGAGATGTGTAAAACCTTCATATAATGACTCTTTTCTTTTTGACTTCCTAGTTAACGAACTGCGGTTGGCCTTTGTGTTTGTGTGTGTGGGAGGGGGATAGAATGCAAAGGCTTATAGATAAAAAAAAAATTAACAGGCAGGACACAAGAGACCGATACGGGGACAGAAAGACCAACTCCCTAGCCCCTTAGAAATAATGATCATAATGTTTGCTATTTATTTATGTCCTATTAAAATCTCATATAAATTGAGATAGAAGAAGACTGACGAAAATGAGAGCTGAAAAAACAAACATAAAGAGTTTCGTGTTATTAAAACAGGTACTTTTAGCCTAAGCATCGTCGTTTATCATTTAAAAGACGGTATCATCATTGAATAAAAAGATCAGTTCATTAAGTACCATCGACTTTGTAAGCCACCTTTTGAATTACCCGCTTTAATTATAGCCTACAAGCAGCGCCACGTGAGAAGGCGCGTGCCCAAGAGTTGCAGACCGTGAAATAAAGGGAAACGAATCCCATCCCTCCATTGTTTACACGCTGTCGAGATTCATCCGCAAGCCATGCCGATGCAGTGTCGTGAAAGGTTTCGGGAAAAACCTCATTAACCATTGCGATTTTGTTCGGCGTCGTAGGCTTATAAATATAATTACTTTTTAACGAGGCGAAAGGTTTATAGCATATCAACTGAGAAAATATCCTCCTCCCCCCCCCACTTCCCTCTTTTTTCTCATTTACTAATTAGACGTCTAAGCTTCTTACCGTAAGGCTTCATCATAGAAATGTTATTGGTTTCATCTAGTCCGACTGACACCAGAATAATTTTTCTTAAGAATTGACTAACACTGTTCTAGGCGCATTAGTTTGCAGTTCTCATTGGAAACTTGAAAGAGGATCAAATGAATTGAGCACGGGGTAGGGAAGCATTCAAATCGTATCATTAAATAACCTTAACATCTTCGATATGATTACTAACGATTTCCTAATAAAGGATATACTCCTTTTATGATAAAGAGGTTCTGGCTGATTGTATCTACTTTTTGCCTTCATGATCACTTTTTTCGCCGCCTGTTTGTCTGTCTGTCTGTCTCTCTCCCTCCTTCCCTCATTCTCTCTCTTTCTCTATCTCTTTCTTGGTCTCTCTCTTTCCCTCTCTCCCTTGTATCTCTATATCGATGTATCTTTCTTATTCACGATTTTTTAAAAGTTTATCGTCTCTTAAAGCATGAATTCAGTTCGCACTAAAAATATAAGCTAAAACTGGATACTTTGCTGAACATTTGTAACGATTGTTTCATAAGCTTAGTAAATTTTTTTTGAAAGACACCATTCTTCCTAAATTTCTTATATAAATGTAAAGAAACGAGAATAAACCGTACTCGAAGTGCTCCCATATGGTCTAGAGACATAAGCGCACGTAAGAATTAATTCTTTTCAAGTAGCTTCCAAGCAATATTGCCTACTTAAACTAGCAATCTGTCTCATTTAACAATATGGCAATATTATTGTGCAGAATTATAAAAGGAACAAAATATTAAAAGAATAAAAAAAGACCTGTGTGATTATAGTATTTTGAAACAAATATGTCTCGCGTCCACGATAAATGATGAATCAGTAGTCGGAAATTCCTTCTTGGAGAAAGCGCCTTTTGTAAGATATATTTTTCTCAACATTTTTTATTGAAAAAAAAAAACGACAAAAAATCAAGTATATCTTTCCACAACATCTTCATAGTTTTATCAATTGTTTACGCTTGGAGGCTTAGAAAGATCATGTAGGCTCTAAACAGTAACACCTTTGAAAGTTCTTTGTGGACTTCTACACAATTCTATGCTTTCCTGTGGATGTTTTCAATTCCAGACGCGCCTTTTTAAATAGCGTCTTTTGTCTGTCTCTTTTTTCTTCTGATGTGCATCATCAGCTGTAATTTTTTTTGTCTTATATTTGTTCTTATATTTTCCTCCATTTGTTACACGTACGCATTGATTTAATTTATCTACAAAATCAGATAGGCAAACAGGGGACTGTTAAATTTTACAGCTTCTTGTTAAGATTTCTTTACACACAAAAAAAAATATTTTCTTTTGCAAGTTAAAATCAAAGAACGTTTCTCAATCAAATATTGAGTGCGCGCAAACTTCATTTACGGGCATTGCTCTTCTTTCATCGATTGCTATTTTTGCCTTCTCTGTATGTTCTTTTTCACTCAACACATATCAAGGACCGAACGCCCAATTTCGTTAATTTTTTTTTCTGAGCCTCGAAACTAATTTTGAAAGGAGCAAATGTCAAAACCTTGCCTCTCACGTGATTTTTGTCCTCCAATTCAAGAGCACCCAGTTTCCTCTAATTTTATTCTACAATATTTGCTGTTCTAGGAGTGCAAGTATGGGAATGGAAGCAAACTGTGTGTTTAAGAATCAAAAGAAGAAATAAAACTGTGAACTGTCTCTGAGGTGAATGGAGACGTACCGGAACAAAAAAAAAACTTTCGGAATTCATAATTTTTTTTAAAGTTTTTTTTTTTTTTAACTTAGAGAATTTCCGGATGTAAATCCAACATCTTTGGCACTGCTGTCATCTTCCTAAGACATTCCTTTTTTAATTTGGTTTGGAAATGATCGTTTATGTAATTGTTTTTGCGAAGTCTTTTTAATCTATCCTTAATCAACTTTTTTCTTCTTTTTATCTATATATCTGGCTGTCTTTTGCTCTTCCTTTCTTCGTGTTCTTTCCTGGTTTTTCTTTGACAAACAACACATTTTCGACTTTCTGCCAAACTAAACTCACAAATAACAGTTGTTTTATTAACTCTTTTCTTGTCTTTCAGAATTTGTCCCCCTCCGACTTTAATGTCGTAAGGAAGAAAGTCAAATATAGACAAAACACTTTCTGCCAAACTGGACTCACAAAAACAGTTGTTCATGTTCACTTTTTTCTTGTCTTCCCAAATTCTCTCTCTCTCTCTCTCTCTCTCTCTCTCTCTCTCTCTCTCCGGCGTTGATTTTGAAACAATGAAAGACAAAAAAGCCATAAAAACTTGCTTTCCCTAAAACTCGTTTTGAATTATGTTATTCATCTTACTGGAGTATTCTCAACATTTCCCTTCCCCAAATATCAGAGGAAATTGTATGGATAAATTCGTTTCAAAGGCGATTATGGCGGCCTAGGAAATCCCTATACTGCAGTTGTAGTGGGTATTGTTTTCTTCGTATCACATTCAAAAGTGTAAATATCCTGAGGAACATACTTCCCTTTCTCCTTCACATGCTTTTGCGTAAAAAAAAAAAACACTCTGCATTTTTAAATCAGAAAGGGTTTACTTTTCCTCTAGGTCATTTGTATTGGTATTTTTTTTTCATTTTTTTGTATTGACGTTCATTTCAACTAGTTTCTTTAGATATCATAGCACTTATTCTTGTCACACGTCTTTTTGTCTCTCTTCCTCTCTCACTCTTTCTCTCTCTGTCTATCTCTCTATCTCTATCCCGGTCTATCTCTCTCTTTCCCTGTTTCATGCTATCTTTCATTTGACCTACTTCCTGAGTTATAAGCAGTACTCTGTACTGGAACAGCTTGCCTGGTATCACAATGACTAACGACTTCACGAACAAATCAGTTCTATCACTCACCTTAGTGAAACATACTCGATCTCTCTTGTTATTACTTTTTGGGGGATCAAAGAACTGATTATGTTTGAAAATATTAAGAAAAAAAGAAGAAACATCTAATGAGATCATCCCTTAAATTAAATCCTGCTAGTCGAAATACTGAAGACCTATCAATTATACAAACAAAACTTTTTAATTAAGTGACTGTACGCAGAATTTCCGACTGATCAAAGTTAATATCAGATGTATATCCAGGCAACTCATGGGTAAAAACTATTTCTTCAATATCTTATTTTATTGCAAGTGAAAAATTTAAAAAGCGTTTCTATTCAAATATCCAGTTCGCCCAAAATTCGTTCAATGTTCTCCGATCATAATCGCTTTTTTATCTTTTCTAAATCGTTTTTTTTCGTACAGATTACATTTCAAGAAATTAACGCCAAGCTTACTTCAGTTTTTCTTTTAATTTTTTATGTCTAACGGTTGATTTTAGAAGGAACGAATGTCGAAACTTTTCCTCTTAATCTTGTATCTGGACAATCCCCGCATGAAAATTGAATAATCTTTGACAGTGCTCTGATGTTTTATAACTATTCATTTTATCTGTTTCTTTGACAGTGCTCTGATGTTTTATAACTATTCATTTTATCTGTTTTATCTTTCTCTCTCTCTCTATCTCTCTCTTCCTCTCTCTCTTACCCCCCTCTCTCTCTCAGTCTCTCTTACATTCTTTTTTTTTCTAGGTTTGTCTCTTTGATTTTTATTTTCAAATAAACCTTTTTATGCGCGCACTTCATATTTACTTATAACTTTGGGGTTTTCTACATGTCTTTTAATTTTTTTTGCTTGTTCATTTTAAATTATTTCTCTCTATCTGTCTTCTACTCTGTTTTATCTTTTTCCTCACTGTTGGCCCTGTTTCACATGAAAGAGCCCTAAGCCAAGCTACTTACTTACATTACATTGCATCCAAGATGGTTACTTCTTATTACATCTAATAACTTTGATTCATAAAAAAACCACAGATACTTCTATCTATCGGAACATGCCGTAAATGCTGCAGCATCACAAAATAATTATCTATTGGTATACTGATATTTCATTTCACAAAATTGATAATTTACATCAACGGTTCAAAATCTGACAAAAAATTGTTTGTTTCTATTGAAAGTTTATTATGACTATGTCTTTATAATTATGCAATCATCAAATATCAAAAGCATTGCCTGAAAAAAAAATGTTTTCACGTAGATAATTGGTTGATGCATTTTTTTACATCGTTACCTTGTAACTAAAACGGTTAACTGAGTGTTTTTCCTTGTGGTCTTACTAATAGTTCTCATTAAATCCCTACCTTCCAAATGCAATGATTCGACCCATAGCCAAGATGCTTAAAATAACCCTTTGACTGTCTTAGAGAAACAATGTATGTATCTTTAAAGGTAAAAACTCCAGAACTAGACTAATCGTGTAATGTTGCTACACATTATGTCTTGTGGCCAGTCAAAATCAGTCGGATGTCTCAATTATCTCATATTATAATACATTGTATCTTTCTGGGCGTTCAAAGCAAAAAATATTGCATGAAAAAGAAAAAAAAGAGAATATTCTGTTGGCTGAAATAAAAAACAAAAACAGAAATAAAGCTGCTATGGAGAAGCGTTGACACTAGTTATAATATTCTATGTCATCTAGAGCTGTTATCATGGATAAACCGGCAACTTTCAAAAATACACCCCCCGTTTACCTCACACACCCCCTTGGCCCCACCACACACTCCCGCACACAAATACATTTAAAAATCTAATCAATTCAAAGGAAACAAAAACATGATTTAAAAAAACATGGAGAAATTCGCAACACCTAAAACCTATTCGCGTCCAGTTATTACCACATCAAGTAGACCCAATCACATTGTAACCTGCCCCGTCTATGATTGCAATAGGAAAACGATCACTGTTGAGGCAAACAAATTGTCCCAGAGAGATGTTTTACGCGGCGAGATATGTCACTGTTAACAACTATCTAAGGGGGCGATCGGCTATAGGTCTTGCCGACGTCTTTTTCCTTCTTTTGCAGTTCTTTTTAAAGGTATAAAGAAAAAAGAGAGTAATGTATTCGGTACAAAAAAGAAGGCAAGAAGAGAAAAGAATAGAGACTAAGGAAAAACAGACGTAAAGACTAATGTTCAATATATAGGATTTTGAAAGAGGCTTTTTTATTATAAAAAGACTGATCTTTCAGTTTTCTTGCTGCAGGAAGTCCTATTTTTCTAGGAAGTTTTGAACATTGTAAAAAATTAAAGACTTCGGAAAAAAAAGTTAAAGCATTTTTTACGGAGAAAGAGAAAATAATATAAAATGGTGAAAAAAAACGCCGTGGTTATTAAAGACTACACCCACTGCCATATCACAAAGCGCACATAATTATTAAATTTTCCACCATTTTCTTTCACCTGTTATCACTGAAAGTCTGGTGTAGATTAAAAAAAAAATAAAAACTCACGGTTTGTGTAATCGATTTTTAAAAAAATCATTTTCATTACTATTGTTTTATCTGGGTCACCGTCGGCTCCGAAAGTTATGAAAGAGTAGCAGCCATTCGGTAGCCATGAATGCCAGAGTCTCCTAAATTTACAAAGGAAGATGGATCATGGATTGAATAACAAACAGGACAAACTTTCCGCCGATATTACTTTATGTTGTTCATACACGCACGCTAGCAAACTCACACATTTGGGAGAAACGATAAAAATAAACAGACTTTAAAAACATTGCGTATAACGTTCTCTCTCGGTGGTTATATTATTTGATATGCGAGTTGGGAGTTGGTGTTTATTTTGTGGGGCAAAATTAAAATGAAATATTTTTTTATGGTTTAAGTGCCAGAATACGAGAATGTTTGTAAAGTTTGGAAATATTTTGAAGGGATAGAGAGAGGGGTGGGGGCAGAGAGAGAAAGAGGAAAAAATATAGAAAGGAACACGAGAGAAGAGAGAGAGGTAAATATCAAGAGATAGAAGAACAAAATGAATGAAAGGTACAGGAAAATTAAGATACAGAGAAAAAAGCACTGTCCCAAGCACACAAAGTGAGACGAGAGAGAGAGAGAGAGAGAGAGAGAGAGAGAGAGAGAGAGAGAGAGAGAGAGAGAGAGAGTATAAGAATGTGGGCAGAGGATGCACAAATAAAAGATGATGGAGTATGCTAGACGGGATGAAAGTAAATGAAAAACAAATAATTGGGCAAAAAACAAAATTGATTGTGTGAAAATCTGTTGTAGGTATTTTGAAGATGAGATTAGCTTATTTGTCTCATTTTGAAATTTGTGTTTTAAAACTGTTTGTAGATAAAGAGTCTTTAAAAAAAGTGGCGTGACGAGAGTGTTGCTACATCAGGCTTTGGGGTTAAATCTAATATTTGAGAACTAAAATTATATGATATAATCTTGCTTGAAATATGAAATGGGCTGAGTGTAACATCTTGAAAACATAGAATTTGACAAATTATACACAACACGATATTTAGTGAACAAAACGCATGGTGCCGCGAGTGATTCTGACATGAAAAAAGTCAAACTTTTTGAGTCACAGGTGACTCTGACATAAATTTCACACAATTGATAACTTAGTACCGATGATGAAAGTCTTGAGAATAACTATAATCTTTTGATTTTAAATTTCCTAAATAATTTTTTTTTGTTATTTATAGTAGAAATAAATAGAACCTTTTCAAAACTGATATGAAATGTTGAAACGTAAAAAAATTTCTGCAACAGCCGTTGTGTATTACGCAAAACGACATTTTTTCACAGCGTCAAATACATTTTGTTAAACTTTCTTCATATTTCGAACATACATAATTATTTTATAAAGAGATATTTTTGCAATAAAGAGCTAAACATTCACAGAATATAAATTGTAACTTGGTGGTCAGTCGGTATTCACTTTGAACTGAGGTAGAGAGATCCTTGGCAAAAGGCCGGGTTCTGTAGGTCCTTGCGAAAGGCTGTTTACACATGTAGCTATTTCCTCGCCTTAGGCTTGAGTGAAAAAAGTACCCTGTTATAATTAGTCAAACGTCTTGTTTTCGCTAGATGGATTCGCTTTAAAAGCTGCTCTTATATTAGTTCAGAAAGTAATTTCTTGGCGATGTCTGATCAGGAACCCCATGTAAAGCTTTTAAACCATTCTAATGGGTTTTGATCGGTTTAAATATTAAAGCCCCTTTTTACTTTACAATAACACCTCATAACTACGTGAATTTTTGTCGGTTGTTTAAGTTTTATACCTGAGCTGTGCCCAGAACGCACGGAACTTGATTTAGGCAATTCTTTTTTGGTGTTTTGTATACAACATTTAATTAATTCTTCCTTTAAAATTGTAATTTTTTACGCTTTTTATTAGTATCGACGATTTTTGCAGAGGGAAACAATAAAGGAACTATCGGGGTTCCTTTCTTGTCAGCGTTGTTGAAAGCAATGCAGTGTAGAAGTCAAAATAGAGTGAAGTAAATTGCTGTTGTGAAATAGCACTGCAGAACACATAAATAGTATTCAGTAATACTAAAATCATGATCATTTGTATCATTCTGTCTGGCATCTAGACACAAAAGGTTTACGTCAAGACTTTTCACACTTTGCATTCCATTCTTTAAGTCTTCCCGCGTCCCTCATTTCTGTCTGCTAATGTTCTCAACAACACCTAAATAGACCCCATTATAGCCTCCCTAAAAACCCTTCTTGGTTATTCTAGACGGTAACATTTGGGAAAATGTGGGAAAGAAATGAAAAAAGTAATATTTTTATAAAAAGCGAAAATAAAAAAGAAATTGTGAGAGACGCAGCAGAGGTACTAAAAATTAATGGGTGTCCTGTGCTACATCCTTGATCTTGTGGTTTTGAGATGGGGAATTCTAGCGACTCAGGCTAAACGCAGGGTTACTAAAAAACGGGAAGATCTTCAAAAATAAGAAACCCAGGAAGAGAGGAGACGGAAAAGCTATAAATAATTACGTCTAGCTGAGAAGATG
>BMAT01012657.1:233432-247180 GCA_019649035.1 Elysia marginata
TTGATAGCTTCAATTTTCTTAGGTCCCCTAGTTCAGGTGATCATTTCATTTTTAGATATGTCAGTAACTCTTGTGTGCATCTTTTTGGATTCTTAGTTTCTGGGCAGATACTCTTGAAATGTGGCTCCTACCCTTCTTTGAGGGTTATGTCCTTTAATTGTCAATATGTCTGTCTGTTCTCTGTTGCCTCTCTCTCCCTCTATCCGTCTATTCCTCTCTGTCACTCTCTTTATACCCGTATTCCTCTCTGTCACTCTCTTCTCTCCTACTCAGTCTCAATTTTGTTGTCTATGGCTGACAATCTAATATCGCAAATCATGTTACAGAAGACAGTGCAATCTCTCTCTTTCTCTCTCTCTCTCTCTCTCTCTCTCTCTCTCTCTCTCTCTCTCTCTCCCTCTCCGTTTCTCTCTGTCTAACAGTAAAACCTTCAATGACCTCGGGGAAGAGATACTAAAGTGCGATTCATTATTAAATAAAGCAGCTCGAAAAGAAAACCAAAGAGAAAGAAAAATTCTAAAAAAAATGTTATAGCACAAAAGACAAAAAAATTTAAAAAACGCAGATGGCGATGTAGAGAATTGTTAAGGAAATCTGCATGACTGCAAGAAGCGCTGTAACTACAATGATGTTGGAAACTGAAGGGGATAACTTATCCAGTGCTTAGTTTCTTTTTTCTTGCAGTGCTAAAAAACCATCAAGAAACAATCGTAAGAAGGAAAAAATATTTATGAGAAAAAAACAACATCAGCTAATGTTATTGCCTTCTTCAACTTAAGTCTCTATTTTTTAGGGGGAATGGGTGTATTAATGCTTCCCGAGGTATACTGCTTAAATCTTAACTGGTAATATTATTGATAAAATAGCAATCATTAAAAGGAAGATCGAATGAAATCGATTCTAAACCAAAGCTACATTTACTAAAATATCACATTCTTTTAAATAAAAAAAAATTGTCATGCTTGAATTGTTTTTTAAAACATTAACGTCTAAACAATGCTTAAACCAAAACATTTACAGCCCCAAATGATATTAATTTTCAGAATTTCTGCAGTATCTATTTTATAAGAAGGCACATAACGCAGTGTGCAGTTTGAGGAATTTAAGGTTTAAATCTGCAACATTTGCTATTGTTGTTATATTGGTGTGTTACGTTTAGTATACCGGAGGGTACATGAGTTTTTAAATATTGACAGCCAACTGTCTTCTCATGACGTAGTTATATGGGGTTTGTGTCACCATGTGTATGTATTTTGTATAGCATTACCGGTAAGTCGCTGGTACAGCTTTCTTGTTTAACCTTTTATTTTTCATCCCTCAAGAACCCATGATTATATACAAGAATTATAAATGCAAGCGGATTTAATCTAGTTACCTATTCTTTGTTCTATTTTGGTTAAAGTATTTATTTTTAAATGCCATGTCTTAAACACAGGGTGCATGTATGATTCACAAAAAGAAGTAAACCAGTGATGCAAAACCTTGTACATTGAATTATTCGTGGGTTTGAAACATTTCAGTTCAGTCACTATGTTAAATGATGTTTTACGTGATACTGAGCCGAATATTTTTACAGTATGAGTCAACATTGAATGGTGGGTAAGGTTTTCCCTCTCTACCGAAGTAAAGGAATAAAAAAAACTAGACTCTGAAATTCTATACTTCTTGGAGTTTTTCAGAGTGTTTTTCATGCTATATCTATGTGCACATTTAAGGGTTTTGTGCCGAAATACCAAAAAATATCCTTAATGACTTGTTAAACAGTTTCGCCTCTTTTTTCACCTCTATAACTCTATCTTCCTTTTAAAGTTTGGGTTTCTGTTTAACATGAAAACTTATTTTGCGCTTTATTCTCTGACAATGTCATAGTCGTTTTATCATCTTTTTTTTTTCTTCCCGGTCCCATTCTGTGACGCAAAGTAACCTAAAAATATGCGTTTCTTAACCTCAGGGACGTTTTGTGTCATCGCCCAGGCTGGACATCTTCTGAAACCAACCGCTAGTGTGGAAGACTCTATAGCGGGCCTACCAAGATGTATAGGCTAATTCCAGATCCACTAATAACCATCGTAATATTGAGACTGATCGAAGCCTGTAGTGTGCGCTTGGCCAAGCGTTAAACATGCCTTCCTACGCTCTAATAATTACTACATCCCTTTGCCTGCCTTGACGTATAGAAAGTTAGCTCATAGTCGGCGATGGTCTTTGGGGTGGGCGGAATAAGGTTTACTAGTAAGATAACAAAGTCGGATATGAAGCAAAGAGGAATAACCTGTTGGTTAATAAGAAAGGGGAAGATAGGAATTGAAATGTTGCATAGTACATCGTTCTTCCCTTAGAGCAATGTAGGTCTTTAGCAAAGGCTGAAGATATAAAAAAGGTCTTACGATTAAAGGACGTCATTTAGTTTTTATTTTGTTTTATTCTGGCTCTTAAAACTACACCAGTTCTTGCTTGATTAATAGAGTAACGAAACTATTGTACTGGAGCTTTTCCTTACCAACGAGTTTTTTTTTATTATTCAACACACAAATCAGGATCCGTGAAAATAAATTTCTATCTTGTAAAAAAAAAAACTTCGAAGATTCGTAAGTCTTTAAAGCATTCAATATCGTCATCACCCCCTTAACTAATTCTAGTAATCAATATGGAAACTACAGCTTTTCTCAAAATAATTAAATTTGAATATCAAAACCTATGGTGGACAGAAAAATCCAGTGGGGGAATTGCAACTTATTTTTTATTGACATAAAGCTTAGATGTAGAATAACAAGGTGGAAAATCAACTATATTGATATTACATAGTTGTAGAAATTGACTTAAATTGTCCCCATAAAATAGAATAACGTTTTCTTCGTCTGGGAAAATGTTTCAAAGGTCAAAGAGTCCTTATCATGCGGTTTCAACAAAATGCATAAAAAATACTTAACAAGTCATCCTGCTGTTTTCAAATCTCGCCCTCAATTTTTTTCGTCGTGTTTGAGTCTGGTCACGGCTGTGACAAGCTACTTTGTTTGGGGACCACATGTTGTATTACCAGATATAGCTCTTTACCCACTATAAAGCTGTAAGCATTTGAGATAGATTCCGTAAGGCCATTACAAATAAAACAACCTTCTTAACTTAAAGAGGAGCAACATTAAAAGAGCATCACTCTAGAACACTGAAACGATCTTTTACTGCCCATAGGCAGTTCACATTTAATGCCTTGTGCGATGAAGAAATGTGTGAAAATAGCCTTTCTCACGGTCTAGTTATCAACCTGCAGAATCAGGGACTTGAACCTCGGACCCTCTCGATCCAAAAGCCGAAGGTGTACTATTAAATCTTCTTCTGTAATCGTCGTCAGTTTTGTGATGTGACAGCTGCAGGCCTCATGAACTCTACAGTCATCATAGTCTAGACTGGTTCTGTGGCCTAGGGGTAAGACACTCGCTCAGAGATCGGAAGGCGCGTGGTTCGATCCCCGGCCAAGTCAAACCAAGGACTTTAAAACTGGAATGGCAGTTGATCGGCCTAGTGTCTGGCATTATAGATTTAGTGTCAAGTCTGTTCGGCCCAGTGTCAGGATAATGTGACTGGGTGTGATGTGCGCAAGCGCTCCTTACATCACAGTGTGGCAGCGCGCTTTCAATTATCCACAGCGCCGTCTCTGATATAACCTCGAAGTTGACAGGAACGTTAAAAATTGAATCAAACAAACAAAAGCACAGTCTAGGACAGACAACGATCGCAGAAGAAGGGCTAGTGGTGGATCCCTACTTAATGCAAAAGATTGGAAAGAGGCCTCGACTTGTATCTTCACTTGCTCAGTCTTGTCGACGTTAGTTTGTGCTTAGTCTTTCAACAAAGGAGGATGGTACATTTGTATAAGCTCACAAGTAATTCTGTAATGAACATAAAATTATACCACCTGTGGATGAGTTACCCAGATCCCCTAGCTCACAGTCGTGTTCGATTTCCACCCTATCTTGAGACTTGGTTGATTTTGATGTCTTGTCTTCCATTGAATTTTATTTCAAAGCAGATTACACGCCAAAGCAAATCCATTTCATATTTCGAAACATTGCATAACGGTTTTTTTCTGCTTCCACCTTATGCAGACCCAATACAATACACCTTCCCCCAACAAATACTATTACATACCAGACGAAATTCAACTTATATTTCTAGCATTACAGTATGGCTACTCGTTTAGTGCTCAGGTACTAGCATTTCACAAATTTCAAGAACTAATTTTATTACTCATTCCTTTTGTAGAATACTGAACAAAAGCGCTTGTGGATAGGCAGCGATCTCAAGGCAATGGCAACATGTGTCCTGGTTAGAAAACGAACTGGTACCCGCTGGATAACGAATCTGATGCGCTAACCACTGAGCCACGCTGCCCAACTATCTCAAGGACTTTGGTCCGCCCAATAAGAACAATCCACAATATATAACCAAAAAGGTATTCGATCCCTACTCTGTGAATCTGGAACCTTTTTTTCGCGAGTCTTTACATTCATCTTTTCTTTATGTCAGTTTTGTTATCTCAAGAAACTGGCCTTTTTTTTACTCCCCTGAACTATAAAAGTTCTAAGAAATGCCTAGAAAAATTCATTGCATCTTCTACCTAGAGCACAAAAGAAAACGAATATGTGAGGGATGAAGTCCAGGGTCTCGATGGTCCCCAAGAATCATTTCTTGTCACCTTCAAGAGATGGAAGCTAACATGGTTTGGACACATGACCCTACATCCCAGTCTCTGCAAGACCATCATGCAGGGTACAGTCGAGGTAGGTCACAGAAGAGGGAGACAAAAGAAAATCCTGGCTTGACAACGTCAAAGAATGGACGAAGATGACCTTGTCGGACCTCATGATGCAGGCCAATGACAGACTAGTGTGGAGAAGAGTTGCTGCTTTTTCAGCCTTTCTGTCCCCCTGACGACGACTGGTGTCAAGGGTTTGAACAAGAACTTCAATAAATGTATAAACTTACATTGATATAACACTTTGAAGAGCTGCATTTCAAATTCCAATGAGGATAAATCAAATTCGTTTCAACCATATCAATGTCCATTTTTACGCTTCCAAGAGTACCACTTTTAAACTGTTTAAGTCGAAAAACTTCTCATTATTTGGTGTCGTTTCNNCCCCCCCCCCCCCCGGATTCTGCATGAAGCTTTACCAAGTGCCTTAATTTGTAGAATTCACAACGCCTTTAAATTTTGATGCTATTCATCTGAGGAAATGAAAAAAAGGATTACATAAACTAAGAACAAATGGGCATAAGATCATCTAGTATAGCCAAATCTACATGTTTATGTTCTTCACGTGAGAACAAAAGAACGTGTATCGTGTCAGATACCGCTAATAATATAAATTAGGAGTCATTGTTCTTTTAAGCTGAGCCTGACTCTTTCCGAACACGATTCAATAGTTAAGGGCAAGGGACTCGCTAAGGTATCGCCTCAAAGGGCGGCTCAAACTATAATTCCTTCATCATTATTTAAAGACGTTTAGTTAGATTAGGAATGCCCCCTTTCCCCCATTATAAGAGAACAGCTTAGTACAGCGGTAAAGATCCTTTTATCTTGATGCTTTTCCCCCTTAGTATAAGAATTTTAGAGGGCTGCAAATAACCCGTAAGCTTTTAATAGGTTGTTTAATGTTAAACAGTAATCCCTTTTTATACCACTAAGGATACTTATAGTGGATATAATAAGACAAAACCTCTCATTATAGGGTTTGAATAGCTGTAAGTACTACTTCGTTAATTATCTACTTTGAGTAAACTTATTTTTACAAACTGGACTTAAAATACAAAAGCGGGTTTAATTTGCAATGCCTTTGTCAATAGATAGACTTGACGCTGGTACAAGACTTACTGAGACTTGTAAACTAAGAAGAAAACAAAAGCCTTTTTACGGCCATAGGAATTTTTTTCTCGCAATTACCAGTGCGGACAATGACATTCTATAGGGCTTTATAATCAGATTAATTAGGAATGCAAAGAAACTGTTGACGTAGGGTTCAATAATGTTTGTGTTCTTAATAACAAAGCAAATTGAAAAAAGGCCTTATTTAATGTTAAGTGAATTATGGAAGGGTCGGTTGAGCACTATTGAGGTTCTTTTGTCAATGTTGCCAATTCTTTCTTGTAGTTCGTAAACAAAACCTAAAGGAGAATATCGGAAAGATAATCAACTTTCCGTCAGGAAAATAGCTATACTTTAAGTCAATTCATCTTCAGGTTTTGGTTCATTGGCTTGTAGCTTCCATCAGTTTTGAGCAACACAAAACGTACTGTTATTATAAACGATTTGGATATATCTTTCGCTTATAGTCGACACAGTGCTAAAATCTTCTACGTTTTTATGAGATATAAAAACAAAACACTCAGACTAAGATTAACCCAACCAAATAAATGCCAGGTTCATAAACGATATAAAACCAATCATCTGATATGCCATTTATTTCTTGCGGGTGTGGCCCTAGGTCTCTTTGTTACATCAATGGGCAGATGGTTAGTGCGTTGGACTTGAGATCTGGAGGTCGCGGGTTCGATTCCCAACCATGCCATGTTGCAGTCCACCCAACTGTAAAATCTGTACATGGCTAAAGGCAGTGCTCTAATGCTCTGAAATATGGGTGTATAGGCCTGCTGGGGTAAATATGTAAAGACATGAGATTGCCTTCGGCGGTGGACGACTCTAAACATATTAACTATTGTTATTATTTATTATCAAATTCTTTCCTCTTAGCTAAGCAAGCAATTTCTACTCTAAATGGATTTTATATAGAAGTACTCCGAACTAAGTCATCATGGTAAATAGGTAACGGGTAAGAGGATTACAGCACAAGCGATGTTTATCGTTACTAAGATTGCATGTATACTTAATGAAGAGAAATTACGGGGGAGAAAGGTAAGAGACATTGAGCTATATTTTAAAAAAGTGAAAAATGTCAGAAGAATAGCAAGAAGAAGAAAATAAAGAAAAAAAACCAACAAATATGCAGACTCACAGGTACAATGTAGACTGAGACTAACAAATAGACACAGATACAACATAGGGAATGATACACAAAGAAGATAAAAGGCAACTAAGGAAAGAATATCATCAAATACCATGCTGGAAATTATCGATAATTATATTTCTCCATTTTTCTCTATCATCACTTCATCCTGGAAGCTCCTATCCAATGAGGGCGCCCATGCAAAATTTCTCTTTCTGCCCATCTCCGTTCCATTTAACTTTCCAGTGGCAACCATAAATTCCAATCGCCGCTGCCTCAAAACACGTCTCCTTGTCTTCGGCGTAATGTTGCATATCATTTTCTTATGCCTTTACCCTCTTTCATGACTTTTTGGATAGTCTTCTTTGCATTCCATGGAATCCTCTGCATAATCCTAAAAAAAACAACTATTGTTTTTGTCTGTGAAAGGTCCAAGTTTCACATGCATTAAAAGGACAGGTTCAACTTTAGCAGAGGATCAATCCTTTACAATAGATTTTTTTTTGGATAAAATATGTTTCACTCATGAAGATGCAGTCTTGGCCTTAACAATCCAGTTTTTTATGCCCTATGACATCTACAACCGAAAGTTTAATGTCGCCAGGTATTTAAACTGTTACCTCTGTTGTGAATTTGAATCTTAAAAGTTGATATTACATCTGTTGATGTCGGCCTTCTTTGAGATCACGAATGTCTCCTTTTACTAGCTTTGCAAGCTGAATCCTATGGCACCGATTTCTTTCAAAATCGTATTAAATAATTTATACAAATATGATTCAGTCTCTGAAATCTTTGCATTTAGTGCCGTAATAATAATAATAATAATAATAATAATAATGAAGTTATTTTCTAGCGCCTTTTCCTACATGTAGGCTCGAAGCCTACAACAGTATATCTACCCAAACAAACAATGCTGACATAATGACAATTTTGTACAAAACATAATCCATGAACAATTCAAAACAAACAGAAGAAATTCAAAAGGTGCATGTACAAAATTAAAGGAAAAAAAGGATATACATTGACCATCGGTAGTCGGATACATTTCTTGACACAAACTAATTAAGGTCTTCATATAGGGTGAACAAATATGTTTTCAATAGGGTCTTAAACTGATTAACCGACGTAGCCTCCCTGATAGAAAGGAGAAGGGCATTGCAGACTACTGGTGCACATTGCACAAAGGCTCTATTACCGTCTTTTCTTGATGGTTTACACGGAACTGACAACAGAGTATACCGGAAATTTTGAAAAATTGATATTGAAGCACAAGATATCGAGAAGTCATTTAGGATCACGCATGTTACTTGGCTGTGGAGAAAAAAATGGATCCGGAGACAAAATGGATTCTTGTCTAACACCTCTTTATATATTTTGAAACACACTGAGTTTATTATGCAGGCGTGTCGCTGCAGTCTATTTCCATTGCAGTTCTTGATGACTCATAGCTTTTTGCCACCGATATCAAGTCTTCCCAGAGTATCCTTGGTTTCATCATGCTAACCTTATCATAGGCTTTAGCGTAGGCAAAAAAAAATCAAATCAAATCTTAGTTAATATCCAAGGCTCTTTCAATTATCATTCTTGCGATGAAAAATTGCAATAACTTCTCCCTTTTTCTGACACAAACCCATAGTTAGTACCATTAATCTCCATTTTTACCTACCTCGTTTAAATATATTTATATATAAACGGAAAATAGAGAAAAAAACATTGTCAGATAGAGAGATTTCATGGGTAGACATCAAACATGACGGACAGTGTCTGATACATAGATGAGAGAGAGACAGAGAGAAAGGGAGAGAAAATAAGGACACAGAGTAAACAATGGTTAACAGTTAATGCAAGATGATAAAACTTCATTTCCTTCTGGGATCCAAAGCAAACGAAATTTAGTCCGCAGTGATCTTATTTTGCAAATATTAGAGACCATACGTTATTGGCCCGCTGAGTAGGACGAAGCCTATAGAGAAAGGAATCCAGAATGGGTGATGGGCTAACGGAGCCTGTTAGAGCGTGATAAATACCGATACTCATCAACCTGCAGTACACGTGAGCAAATTAGACAAACAGGTTGCTCTGAGGTCGGTGGGTGGGTGAGAAGAGCGTAAGGCAGGCAGGGGTGGGGGTGATGCGGAAAATAGTTTTGTTTTTTCTACCAACATTTTCAAGCGAATCAGTTTTTGTAGGCGTATGCTTTGTTCACCAGGCACTCAATGTTATCATTGTTATATTCCGATCCTCAAAAACTTACTGCTCAAGGTTCATTAAACCAACTTTACACAGTTCAGTCATACAGAAAATTATGAATATGTTCTCATTAAACTACACAAATTTAATTCCATAACAGTTTTTTTAGGCTCGAGACCGATTCATCAATGAAAAACAACATTCATTCACCAAGTACAATAATCAAGTACAATCATCAATAAGATAAACATACACGTTCGCGCTACGCAGGGAGAAATATCTTATTCACGTGACTTTCTTTGTATACTCTCTCAACACTCGTACACATAAAGAGAAACTTGTCTATTCATTTTTAGTCTTAAAAATGTTGACAATTTTAAACATACTTGGTTTTTTTCAAGCTTCTCATGCAAACATCATCATCTACGTTATTCGTATTTAATGCATTGAATTTAATAATTTGATAAACGCTACATAATCTTCCATAATTATGAAAGTACTCTATGTGCCCCCGTCTACCCGCTCAACATTTAATGCATGGGAAATAAGACGAATTCTACTTATGGAAATTATGTGCGCGTTTACACATACATTAAAATACATTTCATAACAAAATAATGATTTAATATATTTATACAATTTGCAATTGCTGCCACCTTCAACCTCAGCCCACCAGTCTTGTAAATAAGTATCCTTAATTAGTCCTCTATAACGGGCAGAAGCTGCGATTCATTATCAACACTCTGAATAATCCACGCATACCCTAATCAACATTTAAATCATCTCTAACAAGCATGGCCCAAGTAGTAAACTTTATTTTTTCATGAGATAATTTCAATAACTGATCCTACATCGAACATGATAAAAAGGTTTTTGCGCTATAATAAGTTATAAGCAATCTGTATGACTTTAATTTCGCGCTAAAAAAAATTGGAAAACTTCTAGTTCAGCGTACACAAAGAAACTAGAGATGCTACTTTTTAAACAATTTTTGATAGACAAAAAAAAATCTGTCGTTACGATCGGCTTTCGAAAGGCCCTAAACTTTACAACATTATTTTAGAAATTGTTTTTCAATAATAGGCCTACTATCAAACATTTGAAGTTGAGTACAGGGCGAATTTTCCGAGATTTTAGATATCAATTTGTTCATGGCAAACAATGCCTACCTTACTGACTTGAGGAACTCTTTGGTGCCTATTCTGAACATTCCTATGCTGGACAAGCTCAACAGGTAAACAAAGGTCATACTTATTAGAAAAAAGACGGTTTCCCGGCGAATTGCATTTTCAGTCATTTTCAAAAAGCTGCGAAAAACGTACAAATGATCGTTTCACATGTTTTGCTTTTTTTTTTCTAAACGGAAATTATGACCATTTGTTTTGAAGAAGATGACACATCTAAATGACAGGCAGTATGAAAAATTTTTTTTTGAGATATGATTTCGAAACTTGAAAAAAATGGGTATAATGTATTTTATCATGACGCTCTACAAATAGAATAAAAAGGAACAGGCTGGAAAATCACAGAACATGTGAGTGGGCACGTGTGTCCCAACTTAATGTAATCACTTAAGTGTAATAAACTCCATCAGATCTACCATCCGTGGACAAGTAAGTCTCAATCAATTAACTGTGAGCTTAATAGATTTTTTTCTCAAATAACTTAATGCCGTTTTTCAGGGTGCGCAATCCGTACGGAAGTTTCCCGTCTGTCTACGATGTGTGGTGCCGTGGTGTAGCAGTAGACACACGGCTTTCCAACCGATAGGTCCAAGGTTCGAGCCCTGCTTTCGGCAGGTCGATGTTTAGTCGTTGGGAAAAGCTATTTGCACATTTTTTCGTCGTCTCACTCATGCGACTATAGACAATGGAAGATCTTGTCAGTGTGCTAGACGGATGCGCTTTATTTTCTGCTTCTTTGTGAGTTGAGAAAGGAATTTGGTTGGCAATGGCCTGTCGGGGACACATTGTAAAGCGCTTAGAGCATATTAGTGGATTAGGCAATAGATAAAAACCCAAGGACCCGTAAACGTATGTAATCCATTTTTGCTTTATATGGTGCGGGGATCCCGCTTTGATGTAGGTCGTGTGCAAAGTAAAAAAAAAATTTCTTTACGTCTTTGGCCCAGAGACTCTCTCTAAAAATCTAGTGTTCCGAGCAGGACAGGCGTCGTGTAAAACGGGCTTCAGTCGTATCCTCACCGCATGTCATGTTTGGTCAAGTCAGACAAAACTAATGACACGCACGAGTGGGATTTACTGACAACAACAAGAAATGTCATTAGATGTCATGGATGAGTTGGTGGCACTGGTTTACAAATCAGGAGTGTCTGTCTGTTGCAGTCGATACATGTCATGATGGTCGAGTGGTTTGATTTTGTTCTCGAAATGAAACTGCTAAACTTCTTTCTCTCTGTCTCTGTCTGTCTGCCTGTCTCTCTCTCACTCTCTATTTCTGTCTTTCTCTGTCTCTCTCCATCATCCCTCTCATTGTTATCACGTTTAGAGCGATCTGACTACCACAAAAACTCAGTATATCATCAAAATGCTCATTACTGTGGATGGCTTACATATATGCTTTTCAATTGATATAAGTTCTTGATTATGTTTATAAGTTCATTGTTAAAAAACTGTTTGCATTTAACCGCCAAATGAAAAAGGCAATGTGCCTAATTTGCTACCGTTGTAAAATAAGAGTCAATTCAAATCAAACCAATTCTCTCTTCTCCATCTCTTACTCTTTCGCTCTCTCTCTATGAATGTATATATCTTTCTCTCTCTCGCTCTCTCTCTCGCTCTCTATTATATATATATACATTTTTTACTTTTGCTCTCTCTCTGTTATCTACCTCCCTGTCTGTCTCCCATACTTCTCTTCATCTTCTAGTTCTAGCTGCAAATTAACCTCAAACCTCATATTACCGTTTTTGTCGAAAAAAATTATGTCCAATTTCTAATTGTGTTTAATATTGTTACTCTTACCTTACTTGTTTTAGGTCGTTTTTTTAAAGTTTTTTTTATGATTAATGGTCATGAAACTGCAGACTTTACACTCAACATTTCAAGATATCTCAAAAAAACATTGAATCAATTGAGACATAATTGAAATCGTAACTACTGCAAAGAAAACATAAAAATAACTGGAAGAGATGGCACGGAATAAGATGGAGTGGGAAACATTGTGTACGGTATATGTTTTCTGCAGCGCCGCTGTGAGGTATCAAGTAGATGAACTACAACAACAACAACAACAACACTAACAACAACAACACTAACAAGAAAAAGAAGAGAAAGAGAATAAATTTACATTTTTGTATAATGTACATCAATGATTGAATCTTTAAAGTGGGCCTTACAGGCTATAGCAGCAAAAATTTCTGGAGAAGGTATAACTAGATCTATAATATTGCATTAGTAATCTCTTTTGAGAACGATTTAAGTAGCAAACAGGAAAACTCTTATCTAAATCTACATTCAGAAAAGCTTCTGAAAGGACCAACTAAATTATAACCTCTTTAGTTCCAATTTTGTTGATATGCGGAGGCATTTTAGTGGAGCCTGACTAAACTGGTTATTCTTTTAATTAAATTGTTAGAGATTTATATTGAATAATACACGTGTAGTTAGCCCCAACGCTGTTGTTAATTTTAGATATAAATTATTCAAAAACAGCCAGAAACGTACATAAATATATCCCTGAGACATAAATTTGGATAATAGGCTAATGACCGCTGTAAATATTTTCCTGTCTCTTAATGAAAAGATGCTGCTCTGATATTAACTCTTACGCCATAAACATTTGAGAGAAATCACTACCTAGCGATAGTAATTTGTTGTTAGAAATCATTGCTTAGCAATAGAGAAAAAATCGTTTAAAACCAATACCTGGCGATATTAATCTATTGTTAGATATCAATACTTAACGGCATTTTAAAGATAAATATTTTTATTTTATAGGCTAGGAGACCTTTAAAACCTCATAGATTAGCATCAGCATACGAGCGCGCGCGTGTGAATGTATGTGTGTGAGTCTATGTGGAAATTTAGTGAAAAGTCAAGGTAAGTGGAAACGATGGTTGTTTTTCTTCTTTATTTGATCTCTTATGGAAACGTTGCTTGCCAAATCCTTATTAGGAATAAACTCATATCGTTTGAATTTGCCCTGTATTAGACTTTGTAACTTAAAGCCTTTAGCATCATAATTCTTTGCCTCACGAATTATGTTTCTCAAACTGTGTATAACCCTTTGTGTGTTTAACATATTAGATTAAGTTTTCTAAACTTCTTCAATTGCATTGTTGATGTTAATCTGATGTGTGCCGACATATTTCTGTCTGATATAATC
Source organism: Elysia marginata (assembly GCA_019649035.1). Classification (NCBI taxonomy): domain Eukaryota; kingdom Metazoa; phylum Mollusca; class Gastropoda; family Plakobranchidae; genus Elysia; species Elysia marginata. The sequence goes on from BMAT01012657.1 coordinate 246,971, forward strand.
CCAACCCAGAAAATCCTCCTCATCTTTCATTAACTTATTTTTATAATGTCAAAAATATCTTTAAAACTTTACAAGCATAAATCAGCCAATTTTATCTTAAAACTTAATTTGCTCCTTTATTTTTTTTTTATGTTTTGTTTTTTTTTTTACTATTGAGCGCAAAAAAGGAAAACAGGCTAACTAAAACAATACTAGATTTTAAAAAATAAG
>BMAT01012661.1:28253-39398 GCA_019649035.1 Elysia marginata
CAGAATACTTAATATAGAAAATAGAATAGGAAATATCAAGACCAGTTCTCTGGTTCTAATCTTATATCCAACAATTTCACTGTTCACATAACCTTTTACATGGTTATAAATGAGGATAAAAATTATCATGCATATTGAGCCCACTGTATAAACATACAGGTGCTCGATTTTAAGTTGAAGTTAACTAACAGCAGCATATAATTGCTCTTTCTTTTTTTTCTTTTTTTACAACAATCACAACTTGTAGTAAAAATTAAAGAATTCTATAAGACTGGCATGAAAGCTTACAAGGACAAACAATAGAAAATGGCATTGACACAACCTTCATGGCATAAAGAGCAAAATGTAATGTTAACAAACTACATTTTTTTTAAATGAGATTTGAAATATGTATATTTGGTATTGGTTCATATAAGCCAGCATGAAATATTGCACACAGTATGAGTACATTTTGTTGCCTTACAAGATTACCAATTATATGATATTCTTGTGTTTATGTAGTTTGATTGCTAATTTTTTTTGTAACGCCAAATAAGAAAAAGTTACATCTTCACTTTTCATATTAATATGCTGCACATAATAGAGAGATGGCAAGTGATGGCAGTTAACTATTACCAGTTTAGACATGGGTGTCAAACAACAAAGTTAATCAGCAGCAGTTCCAGAACGCATCAATTTAAACAATTTTGCCCACATTTGTGGAAATATAAAGTGTTTATTTGATGAAGGCTTCACTATGGATGCATATGCTTCAATGATTAGAAACATAACAAATTTTTTAAGCCTAAAAGCTGCTTTGTAATGAGCTTAAGTTGCTTCACCTCTGTCAGAAGCACTATTCACTTCATTTAACAATAAAGCTCTAAAAATAACTTCGATCGCTTAGATGACATGCTTCAAACTTGGCAAGACTCAATATCTCTCTTCAGTAGCTTTTGAACGCTCTTAACATTAAAAATGTAATATTAACTTCCAGCATATTTGCCTGAAATTTGAAATCAAAGACTTCAATTCCTGAAAAAAACCTTTCCATAATAAATAAGCCGTACAGAAATATGAGGATTCAGAAAAGTATAATAGAACTACAACACAATAAATTAGTTGAGTATATATATATACACACAATCAATACTGTGGCCTTGGAAGAATCAAGTCCTAGCTATATTCCTATAAATAAGGCAGAACTCAATCAAAATAGAAATATAGGTGGAGAAAAAAAGCAAGACTATGCAATTAGTCTAAAAGGAAAACAAAATATCACTTTGAAAATATTACTTATTCATCTACAAGCTGTGATATGAAAAAAAATGAAATACATGCATATTATGGGTATATTATTGTATAAACTTAAAGCTGGATAACTAGAGAATGCTTGAATCAGAGGACCTGAACAAAATCTCCAGCCTTCTCTCCTCCGCTGCAATGGCAGCTGCATGGGCACTCAATGTAGCCTGCCCTGTTCCCACATTACCAAATCCACCACCACCACTAGCACCAGCAGTCACCTCCCGTTCCACAGAGCCCCTGGGAGACGATGTGTGCGTGGCTGACAGTGAGGATGATGAAGTTGAAGTGGATAAAATAGCTGGTGGTGGTGTTGGTGCTGATGTCCTGGCTGCTATACTGCTGCCACCGCCACTTCCACCTCCACCTCCAACATTGACTGGTGAAGATGTAGATTTTGATGCTTGTTGGCAGATACTGAGTCGGTTATTGATGTCCATCAACTGTCCATACAAAGGGGTAAGCTCCAGGCTGGTCTTTGTGAGGCCAAAAATTCCTAGAAGACAAAGTTAATAATATTAATAAGACTGTGTCCTTTAGCTGTACTTCTTTCTCAACTTTCCCTTGTTTTCTGCTTTCATAGTTTATTTTAAAAAATTCGAAAGACTTCAATTTCATGGAGTTTTCTTAAATATAGTGTTTTTATTATTTTTTCTGAGGCATAGAAAAGTGAGAACCAAGTGAGGGCTTTGGTCTTTACTTTAGTTACCAAAACTATTAACAATTAACAGAATCTATCGGCAAACTTTTCCTTGGTTCTCATTAAGCTTACCTTGTTTTTTTTCGGCCATATGACAACAGTAAACATTAAGAAGAGTCAGAATATCGTCCTCCACTGTCATACCAAAAATGTCATTAGGCCACAGAGACCTGCATTACAGAGTAGAAAAGTATATGGGAACATCAAACATAGCAGGACTTGTAGTATGAAATAACGATATTTGTTGAAAATTTCTACAAGATTTGTTCATGATTTTAGAGACAAGTTAATAGTTTTGAGAGGGTAAATTTCAATCTACGAAAACATATTCATTTTCAACTGTAAACAGCATTCACTATTCCTTCAGAATTCACACTCACACTTGATCTGTAATGAGATGAGAAGATGGACCAAAAACAAGCTTTTATCTACCTTCATCCTGTGAACATTTTGCAATAAGCTTCTTAATTCTAGTGAAAAGAATAAAAATTGCAACTTAAGCACAAAGTTCATTCATTTTAAAAGTATTTTAAATTACTCAACATGCAATGATTATTCAACAAGACACCAAAAAGACGGAGGGTGGATTAGGGATGGGGTGAGGGGGTGGATGGGTAGAGAGAGAATACTAGACTGAGTCAGAAGAAGAAAAAGAAAACTATGGTGAAAGAGAAAGAGAGAGAGAGAGAGAGAGAGAGAGAGAGAGAGAGAGAGTTAAACTTTATTGAGTTCAAGGCCCATGGCCCACATCAACAACATACATAGAAAGAACAGCAGGTTATCTATGTGCCTTTCATATCCTTCAGCACTTGCTTTAATTAAAAATAAAATGACAGAGAGAGAGAGAGAGAGAGAGAGAGAGAGAGAGAGACTGACCTGAAACATCTGAGGATCTGTAGAGCCTTGAGATACTGACCACCAGCCAGATACTCCGCCAGGGCAGTCACAGCCTCTTGCTTGTTGACCACCTTGGTATCCACATTGAATGGAGATGCTTGACCATTGTCCAGCTCCTGCAGGGCCAGAAGAAGCTCACTGCGCAATGAGATCACCTGACTGGACGTGTCTAAAACCTGGAAACACCAATCCATGACGGAAATAAAATTAAGTTGAAAAAAGAGTCTCTCTGTTAAAGAGAAACTGCATTATCTCAGAGGTGGAATTTAATTTTTATAGAACTTGCAAGCTCGTATCGTCATTTGTGAACCACAAGATATATTTTTCTTGATATGCTAGCAATTTCTTATTTTCCAGTAATATATGAAGGGGGTTCAGAGAAAAAAAAACCACATATTGATATTAGAATTTAGCAAAAATTTTCATCTCTTTCTCATTTTCTGGCTTATAAATCAGAGATAGTAAAGATTGCATAGAATTACATACATTAGTGGTCAATGTTTTATCGATAACAATTTTAAGAAGAGGAAAACGACCACTTTTAAAGTTGATTTAAATGGAAATTCCCCACTCCAATTCATCAGTTTTCATACATCTGGCTGAAGTTCTATAGTTTGGTGTCACACATGTTGGTGAAGTTATCTATGTAGGTACTTGAAGGTGTGCTTCTGGTTTTTTTTGCATCTATCTCTCACGGGGACTGTTTCAATCAGTTCCTTCTCCTCACTTCTAACTGCACTACTCAGGTATTTTAATTTGCTTTTATTGGTTGTGTTCAGGAGGATGTTTTGATTTGTTCTTTTCTATTACCAAGCTGAACTTTCGAGGCATGTAATCACTGACTATGGATGCAGCAATAGTTGCTGCATATTAGATCTGTCATCAGGTACCTATACTGGCTATAGGCACCCCTTTGCTGCATGTACTTTGCCGACATGTCACTTCTAAAAACCTCCCACTAAAGCTGTGGCATCTGTTCCTGCATTTTTGGCGGCCGGTCGTTTTGTTTCATATCCGCTTTCATTTATAAATTCCTTCAACTTTATAAGTCATAAAATATAAAGGGAAGGCAAGTTGACATCTAGATTTTGATCTAAGATTAAGGCAAGTATGGGTAAAGGCAAGACTCCAGGTTTTTTTTAAAACAATGAAACACAAGGAAGTGATGTACGTTTTAGTTCAGATGAAAGCAGTAGAGAATAAGGAGAGACAGATATTTTTTTCGTATTTTTATTCCTTCTTTATGGTGGTTTCCAAAACTTGTCGTAAATGAAGAATCCGGTCATTTCAAAAAATCATACAAAAATCTTCATTTTCTTTATTGCAGAGCTTAACTGTTTATTCCATTTGCAAGATCTTGTTTAGCTTTAGCAGCCATATGTAAAATTCATTAAAATAGAATGCTCACATGATTTTTGACAAATTTTCAAAATACCCCCAAAAGGCCAGTATTCAGCCATTGAAAATTGGAGCCCAGTGCTCAGTGAGTTCACCCCCCCCCCCCTCTCTTCCCCTCATCTCAGCAAGCTCAAATTTATTTTATTTTTACAATTTTCTAAGGCGACATGCGTTGCATTTTAAAGTTAAAACTAGCCCTACAAGGCAATTGAATTTTTTTTATTTTGAGGCCTGTAAGTAGTGCTGCCTCTCTCAAATTTGTTATTCTCTAGTGTTTGTTGTATTGACATAATGACTGCTTTTATTATCTTTCACATACGAACAATCAAGACTGAGGTTTCAGCCAAATATTCCTTTTTAAGAATTAACTATAAAAAGTACAAAAAAGGACGAGATGAGGCTTAAGCCAAATCACAGTGAACTCGCCTGTGGAGAAGCAGTGACCATCTGGAAGGCGTCCAACAGTTTGAGGTAGGACTCAAACAGTAGCACCAGCTGGAACAGCAGTTTGTACAGGCAGCGGCACAGAGCAAGTTTCTAGATAGGCCATGGCGAAAGAAATGAACTTACAATTTTACTGGACAATCAGAACTGGTAAATGTCAATATATACATATATATATATATATATATATATATATCATGTATAATCGATGGAAACAATCTCACTTCCCCATGTAGTTTTACTTTTTTTTTAAAAGAGTTCGATGAAATTAGTTATTTGCTGGGTGAATTAAACCATTCTGTTTGGAAAAGTAAGAATTATTTTTCACATATTATCAATAATCCCCTGTAGCTGCAGAGCATGTAGAAAGCTGATATGCCTTTGATATAAAATTTAGCTCTAGTCTTAAAAGTTGAATAAATTTTAAATCATCTATAAAAAAAAAAACTGATACCTCGCAAGCACACAAAAACAAAGATCAATATATTGAAGCTGTCTATAAGATTGTGGCAACAGCACAGCTGTGAAATAAAAGTAGGTTAAAGTTAACGTTCAAAATAATTTTCAACTGTCTCTCATGCACCAAATGTCTGTGTACTATTTTTTGTCCTTTACTTTTTGTCAAAATATTATTTTTATTTCTCTTTTTCCATTTCCTATAGAAACAAATATTTAACGTTTACACTTTTTCTTTATAAACTAAGATTGTTGTTACCTTCTCCTCTCCACAAAGGTCATAAGAGCCACCATCACCAAGAGACTGCTGCTTGATACATGATTTGAGACTCTCAAGGCTCTGGGGAGAAATATAAACAAACCATTATTCTCTAATTTTACATAAGTTATAAAATAATGATAAAAATACTGATAGTACAGTTACATATGAGTTAGGAAACAAACAAATTGACATTTTAATGTATAGAAACAATGAAAAGTAGAAAATTTGATAAGAAATAAGTTTTTCATTTCAAGATCAGAAGAGGAAAAAAAATTAACTCTTAAGTAATTTACTGATACATTTAAACTTTAAGATTAAGAAAAAGATGTAAAACTCTTATTTTGAATGAAATAATAATAAACTACATCCTCTCTGAAAGATAAGTAAACGTTTCATCTTTACCTGTTCTGCAATATCTTTCTTTGTAACATATGTATCAAAGCAATCCTGGATTTCCATTACACAGAACCGGTGGCGTGCTAAGAGGCAAGAGCCAAAAACCTGCAGATAACAACAGTAACAGAAATGAACTTTGATTCATAAAGGGCTAACAATGGTTTTCACAGCAGCTGACTGGGGTGAGGGAGTGATGTAAATCTTAACACACAAGAGATCTGCCTGAAATCTACATGGACTTAAAAATTAATAATGCTTTCAGGTAACAAACATGTATGCAATAAGGGACTTCTCTGAACCTGGAAAGTTGAATGAAAAAAACTGAAGGGATGGGAGGAAGAATGTAGTATATAAATAATTTAATTATAACACACTGAACAAGGGAGAGTAGCATAAAGATTGTCAAAATGTGAGGGTAAAAGAAAGAGAGAGAGACAGAGAGAGAGAGAAAGAGAGAAAGAGTGAGAGAGAGAGAGAGAGAGAGAGAGAGAGACACACACACACACACACACACACCATGACAGAGACAGACAGACAGGCAGATTGACACAGAGAGAGATATAACACGAAATTGGAGACAAAACTGAAAAATTTAGAAATTTAAAAATACAAAGACTTTTGCAAAAGAAAAGCAGTTTTAGATTGAAGATAAAAATCGTCTACACACCGACTCTGAGTCTGAGAAAAAGAATGGACAGTCCAGCTGCTGGTGAATCAGGTCCAGAACTTGTACTGGCAGGAGTCAAGGTCATCTAACATAACCATATCACATTCATCGAACAAATGGCAATTTTTAAACAACACAAGTGTGCAGTTTCCAATCAAGAAGATGCATTTTAGAAAGACCTAAAAACAGAACTAATAACATAAAAAAAATTGCAGTGCTTTGTGATATTACAGCTTATTGAAAATTCATTCAATACAGGCACCCAGAGACTCAATAAGCTCTACAAGTACATTGTAAAAAAATTTCTACAAAACCATCATAGACCTGAAAAATTACTTTTCTTCAACTTTTTTACTTTACATAGCTCAAAGGTTTTAACAACAATACTTTAAACAAAATTTGTATTGCTTCCACAAAATGAGTATATATGCGTTGCCAGCTGATTCAAGAAATGAATATTTTTATACTTAGTCAAATTTTTACTGAAAATTTTAGTTGCATCATTTGAAAGTTTAAAAACATAAAAAACTTTAAATGTGTTAAAAGGTTGTTAGGACACGTAATGTCCTTTTGCCTTTTTTTTTAAGGAAAACTTCAAGTCGAATTTTCTCCACTTTTTGATGATTAGGCTAGTTTACAATAACTCAATTAATTAAGACGCCAAAAATAATTTCTTCACAATCTTAGAGAGCCTTTACTATTAATGGTATAGTGTCATAACTCAATATCACAAAATTCTGCATGTGGACTCATTTTGTGGGACTTTTACACAATTAATCTTCCAGGAAGCAATTAGACAAGTAAATAAGAAAAACAAGTGTTTAAAATCATATAAAGCTCATCAAACACTGTTTTTAGTTGAGCAGGTCCAAGCAAGAAAAGGATACAGATCTGAGATGTTATGATATTGAGATTCTCTGACTTTGGTATGTAGTAGCACGCCTCCTTGGTCATTGTGGTCACACGCTTGCGCAGTTCCTGCATTAAAAAAAAACAACTTAATTAGGTTTCTTTAAAGCAAATATAGGAAACAGAAAAGAATAGAAAAAAAGTTCTAAAAAAGATCAATAATGTGACTATTAAATAGATGAAGTCCAAAAAGCAACAATAAAAAATAGACTTTTCTAATCAGTATAAAACCCTATTTTGTTATAAGAGAAAAATGATAAATACTTTTCATTATTTTTTACAGATAAAAAACTGTTTTATGTTTTCTTATTCTATACATTCATTCAGCTCAGTGGGATGTTTACCCTTTGAACAAGACAAACATTAGTCTGATTGAAGCCTTATTAATAGCACTGCTTCAATTTTTTTAAAGTATCCAAACGAAATTACTACAAATGTTTAAACTCATTGCAAATCTTGCTGCTGCCATAACTATGGTGTTAGAGGGAGAAAATATCATATTAGCCAGAAATCAAATGGTGATAGCAGCCTACCCTGAAAAGTCTTGGGAAGATCCTGCAGGTTCGCCCTACATGACTGAGAGAGCACTCGGCCATGACTCGTGTTACATGAGCTCTCCACGCTTCCTCCAGCTCATCATCCTGAAGGTTCAGCAACACCATGGAGAGCTGAGAGAAGGCAGGGGATGCCTGAGAGGAGTTCAGGTCCACAGTGTCTGTCTCACTTGGAGAATTGCTTGACAGGCTCTGACTGGTAGGACAAAAATAATAACAAAAAAAAATATTTAATAGTCCAGTGTTTGACACTTGGCGAAGTTGCACGGTTTGAGCCCTGGCTTGGTTTGGAAGTTTGGAAAAGTTTAATGTTCATTCCTTGGGGAGACTTAAAAAACATTCCTTATTTTATTCAGGCATTAAATGAATACTGGCCATATGGTAATAAGGTCCTTGTCGATGTCAGCAAGTTACAGTGATGGGCTGTTTTGACTGTTGTTCCTTTTTGGGTTAGGAAAAATATTGATTAGTAATACATAGTTGGGGAGCCAATGTGAAGCTTAACGGATATTTTAGGGGGAAAGCACGATTTAAAATGCTTGTTTATTTAAAAAATCAGAGAAGAAATAAATTTTAGTGAAAGGCCATCTTTATCACCGAACTCCCAACTTACTAACTCATTCTCTCTGAGTCTTTGCATGGTGCATGGATGCAAGAATAATTTTGTGCCATAACCATGTATGGTACACGAATTGACTGCCATGGAATTTGTCTAATTGCCTTGTGGTAAAGAAGCAACGCACACTTGATCCTTGTACCATACATGATTGAGGCAAGAAACTACCCCTGCATCCACAAACCCTGTATGGACTCGGAGACTATGGACAGTTTTCCTATAAAATCCATTTTTAGTTTTTATCTCCCCCAAAAAATCCTGGCAAAACACGTACAAAAATTACTGAGGCAATGAGTTAAATGTTTCAAAGCTTGAATAACTTTTACTTCTTTCCTCAATTGGAATCAACAAAATGCATATCTTTTCTGTGCTTCATACGTTTCTTTAAATATGAAAGACAATGCTGCTTCTATCAGTTGATTTCTCTTTGAGTTTGACATAATCCATGGATCTGCTCTTGTGCATAGCATCATGAGGTTTTAACCTCTCAAGGATAATTGAATATACCTGTACATTACATACAAACACAAAGCTATACAAGGCTTTCTATAAATCTACTCACGTTGAGGCAGTGAGGGGGCTGGACCTGAGCTTGCCAAGTGCTGAGCCCTGTACCTGGCTAGAGGCTGATACTCCAACTGTTAAGTCTGATATTGCTGTGGCACCGCTACGGTCTGGCTCAGAAGTTTCTGACTAAAAATAATATAAAAAAAACGGAAATGGAAATTCTATTTTCCATAGTCTATTAAGCTACAGCCATTCACTACCATTTCCTGTTTTTTGATGGATTCTTGTCACTGCTAGTAACTATTCTGAGATAGATATTTTAAAACATGGCAGAATTTAGGATGCTCTCATGGTACCAATTGAGTGATACTATTTTTAGGTTACCATTACTCTTAGCAATTCATACTTGTAGTGAAAAAAAGGTGGTTATTTCAATTGGGGGCCTAAACAAATCCTGTTTTTTCCAACACTGAAAAAGCCTTATGATCTAGGTGCTTAAACCCATAGCAGCATATCAACCCTTTTTCCATACAATGTAAAACAAGAATGTGCCAAAACATTTTTTTTCTATATTTACAAATTGATTTTAAGAAATGCATATCAATAAAATGGGAATTTAAAAAATAAGGCTGCTTGCCCATTCATTACTTCTTTAGAACTGTATTAAGTCTTCCCAGCCTAATGCGCCCGTATGCGCCCTAAGGGGAAAACCACAAAATAATTAAAAAATATTTTCTAGCAGAAAGGAAGCTCTCTGTGGTAATTGATCCAAGGGAAATTACATCTAAAAAACTAAGTTACTCCAAAAAATCATGAGTTATGTACCTTTGACCATAATTTTTTTTAAATAAATTTTTTAATACATTTTTTACAGATTTATCTCCCTGGCTTTAGGTTGGATTGGTTAACTTTGTCATTCGGCACAAACATCTTTTATTTTGTAATACATGATTTGTAACACATGAAATTCATTTTCTTAGGTAGCAGGCCATTTTCAGACAAAGCCCTCTTTCAAACCTCACCTCATCATCAGTTGATGGTTCCTCCGTCACACTGTCTCGTGGTGAGCCGACAATCTTGGCCAGAGAGCCACGGTCTCCTGCTGGACCTGTCACACCACCAACCAGCTGAAGATTTGGTTCGCTGCCAAAGTTATGATGATGGTGGTGTCTTCCTCCATGCCCTGCTCCAGCATTGCCCAGGTGCAGGGAGTGGCGTCGGTCATTGAATTGGAAGAAGAATGCATCCTCCGACTAAGTGGGGAAAATAAGATCATTCTAAAAATCCAGCAATATTTAGAAGTTAAATACACCAAGGCCTAATCAAAATAAAAGTTCTCAGCACTTTTAAAATCTGATAATGTTATTAGAGAACTAAGTCTTGTTTTTTAATTTGGAGAACCTTTTGATCACATCAAGGTATTCATATTAGAGAGCAATTAGCAAGAAAAACTTGCAAAAAGGATTGTGTGTTTGGTCAGATGAAGAAATTGAATTTGCCGTTATAAGTGAATTTTATTTTTTTCCTAAAACTGATTTTTAACTGTAACTTATAATCTATATTTTTCTCCCAATATATCCTAAGTTCGGGTGTTCCAATTCTCACAATAGAGAGAAAGCAAGTAGACAAAAACAATCCAAACAAACCTCAGACTCCTCCAGTTCATTGTCCAAGAAATCAAAGTTTTTGAAGACCATCAGTTCATTTCCACTGCTTTCATTGCCCAGGAGAGTATCATCTGGTGACAAACCAATGACAGACTTTTATCAAATGCGCACATTTCTACTTTTTAACTTCAGCAACATATAATAGCATTAAAAAACAACTAAAGCTTTACTTTACATTAAGTTCAAGTTTTTCTTCAACGGGCAAAATTTCATTCTGGCCATGATCCTGAATTTCAATACACTTGGAAATAAAGATATGGGCTACACAAAAATGCATCTATTTAACCACAAAAGCGTCATCATTAATGCTTTATAAATAGTGGGTAAAAGACTTACCTTTGAATATTATTTAGAATTGATAATCACTGTTAAGTTTATATATAATATA
>BMAT01012661.1:47727-76193 GCA_019649035.1 Elysia marginata
GAACCCACGACCTCTGGGTCACGGAGCGAGTCCTCTACCAACTGAGCTATCTAGGCCCCCCATAATTCCAGGAAAATATCTTTTTCACAATAGAATTTTTAAAATAAGAATAAATATTTAATAACCTGGTCTAATAAAATTTTGAAGCAATAATTTGGCAAATTTCAGCAGAAATCTAGACAAATCTGTGTCAGGAATCCAAAACTGTAAATATATTAACAAAAACCCAACTACTGTTCAAAGTCCCTATTTAGAGCTAAAATCAATGAAGTGTATTATGTATCCTTGAATTTAGAACAAAATCTGTTTGCTATTAAATGAATTAAAGACTGTACAGCTAAATACACCATTTTTTTATATACTGTCCTCTGATTTCTATTGATGTATACTTTAAAACCTAAATTTCTCATTTAAGCTGAGTTTTCCAGGGTAGGTTAAAAAATTTCACAAAAAGAAAAAAAGCGTTTAAGATGCTAGAACCAAAGCTAACAAACATGACCTACCTTGTGAACCAGAGGCATCTATCACTGTAGAGTTGACACACAGAATGATTTTAGAAAGCAGAGCCCATGTGGCTTCTGCTGCTACATGTGATGTGCAGCCCTGAAATGAACACAGCAAAGTTTCAAACAAAAAGTGCTCTCTTTTAATTATATGACAAAAAGATACAACTCGATATAATTTAACATTCAGATTTTGGAAAGCAAAGATGTTTTTTTAGGTTTTGCGAGACATATGTGTTGTGAGTTAGACAAAATGATGATACATATTTGTTTTATAAACATGGTATAGCAATCAAAGCTTTTAAAAATGAAGGTAAAGATAAAAGATTGCTTTAATTTTGAGACCCAATGTTAAGACAAATGTCAAAATAATATTGCATTGAATTTGTTAAATTTTTGCTACTATATTATTAAATATTGATGATTGTAGTTGTTCTGAGTGGTTTTACAGCTATTTATCTACTAAGTTGTTTGACTTCTTGAAAAAAATAAGCACAAGAATGGTCAATGGGTTGGGCTTGTTAGCTAAGTACACCTTTTATGCAGTTTACAAATAGGACTAGGCAGCAGTGCATTTTTCACAATATTTTTGTTTGCTAGATGATAATTTGTTGAGTTGCACAGCTATGCATAAAACTGGATGGATTTAGCTACAAACCTTCATGAGCAAAATGTAAACACCAGGAAAATTGGGCCACTTAATTTGGTTGAGGATTTTATCCAATTTGTTCTGACATTCTGGCCGTTCAGGTTGCAGGTGGCACAAAATCTGAAAAAAAAAAAAAAATCTTAGTCATAAAGGTTGCTAACCAATATAGCTTTGACTGCTTGCCAGTAAAGCTACAAAATGATAATGTGTAAAAACATTTTAGATTTTTAAAATTTGACAAGAAAAAAAAAAGCAATAAATTGTGATTTGCCCCAAGAGAGCTTTACTTTTTTCCCCTCTGACCACTTAGATATATCAAATGGATCAATTTATATTTTTTATAATTTGGATTTCAGACTCAAACACGACTCAAAAATGACATAAAGATAAAATGAAGAGACACCAATCAAGCCTGAAAATATTTAGTTATCAAATAAAGCAAACCAATGCATCAGTACTTCAACAAAATATGAAATAAACCCTCTCTTTGTGTGCTTTGAAAATCTGTCTTAGAAGTACAAGAATGCTATTTTGGTTTAAAACAATATTGCATGACGGATCTGTAATTGATTATTGTTGTGGACAAACTTGGAGCGACTGATATGGACAATTATGGTGAAATGAAATAAAAAAAGTCGCAGAAATAATAGAAGAGATAAACATATTTTTCCAACCATTCTTTGTAAATTGTAAAATCATTATTCTAGTATTTAAAACTTTTGAGACAGAGCTGTTTTTATGGATCCCATATCTGATAAACTTGAAAGTGATGCCACAAATTTTTTTTTACTTGATGAAGTTGTGTTTAACTTTTTTTTCCATAGGGTTCCTACAAAATCACACATACTATATATACTATAGTTCATGGCTAGCAAAGAAACCCAATGGTTAGGTCTATGGCGCACAAGTGGTGTGCATCTTGTCATGAAAAATGACCTATCACAAAAGGGCTAATGTATATTGCAACGAATGCTCACCTTATCTAAGAGCCTGACAGCCAGAGAGAACTCGTACTCATAGTCTGACTCCAGCAGAGACACTGTGATCCAAAACATCTGGGTGACCAGAGTCAGTTTATCTTCTGTGCCAGATTGGTCAAGATTTTTAAGAGATTGAGCGGACCTGGAACGTCCAAGATTTGACTTTCGCCCTTCAATATCTGTGCCGCTGCGCAGTCTTCCATCCCCTGGAAAATAAACAAACTATAAAGGAAAAGTCGTATTTCATTTAAGACAAAATAATTATTGACAAACTATATTGACAACCTCCTAATTTGAGTTAGGGAAAAAACAAGACCAGCATTGAAATAAATGGTATAGTTTATGAAGTATTAGTTTTTCACAACAATGTTTTGAAAATTGAGAAGAAATTTTGACATATTTTTGGTTCTTACAACTGCACAGTGAACTCTCTGAGCTAAAAGAAATTCTTGAGAAAGAGTTGACAAAAGTTGACAAGGTTACTATTCATTTAAAGATAAGAAAATTCGCTTTTTTGTAATGTTCAAATACCTTCACTACATGAATCAAAATAGATCAATAGCTTTGAAATGTAAATTATTTGTTTTCAACCATTTCATCCCTTTAAAAAAATAACTATTGCCAAGTTATCTTATTATTATTATACTACATAATAAAACATAATTGTAACAAAGATTATATTAGGGAAACAGTTTGTAGTCTTAAGAAGATTTACCCAAATATTTTACTAAGCTGGTAAATTCTCTCCTATAACCATATCAGGTTTTTTTTCTTGATTTCTAAAAAAATTGAGCAGCCCAGAAATGATTATCATAAGAGGCTCTTATTTATTTAGCTACATAATTATAAGATCAAAATGCTTTGAAAATATTGTAAGATTATGTTTGGAGAACCAATTTCTACCAGTGAAAAATTTATTTCATTATCAGTTATCTTTAAACCTGCAAGTCAGAACCTATTACTCTTGTACCAAAGGATCTAAGAGAATCTTTTCATCCTAAATTGAACACGTATAAACTTTCACTCCATGATCTTGAGAGAAGCTGACATATAGGGCTTTTTCAGAAAGGTGAAACGACATTTGCCATCTTTTTTCTACTTGTACCTTTCCTGCAAGAACATAGTATTTAAAAAGTACCTGAGAAAAAGTTAATACACATTTATCTACCTATTTAAGGCAAAAGAATGAAACCATGTTACGGAAGGATTCTTCCCCCATAGTTTCTTTTAATTTCCAAAGGTCAAAATATTCAAGAGTTGAAATCTTAACAACACTTAGAGCATTGAATAGTTTTGTATGAGGGAAAATACATTCAGAAGAATTTAAGTTACATCAAACCATATGCTTAATTTTCTTTCATTACTGTTGATGTATTCTCAGGACTTAATTCCATGTGTTTCCTTTTTATTAATATATACTTACATGAACTCAGGTGCCATTTGTATTAATTATAAGGCAATCATCTGAGTTAAATGTCAGGAAAGTATGCATGCTCAGCATCCTAATTTCAGGCCCGAAAAGTTTACCTTATCACAACATGAGGATATTTAACATCAAATGTTGAAACAGCAAAGTCAAGGAGAAAGCTATATCCAAAACTCTTTCTTAAAATCTTTGTCTGAATAGTGCCATTATATGTGAACCATGTTATAATACGAAATATAATTTGATTGCCTCATTTCTTATTGTGATAATTTGATGATTTTACTGTATTTGCACAACGGCATTTGATTTACTTAATGTCATGGATTAGTGGTATACACTTGGATCTTGGACCAAAAGGATTAGGGTTCAAACCCCTGAGTCTCCAGTTAGACTTTAAGTCATTTATAAAGGCTATTTACACACATTTCTTCATCGTACTGAAGTGTTAAATGAGAACCCGGCTGTGGGCAATGAAGGATATTGTCAGTGTGCTGGAGTGATGCACTTTAACTGTTGCTCCTCTGAGAGTTAAAAAGGTAACTTGGTTGGAAATTGTCCGTAAGTGAACAGCATTAGTGAATTAGACGTAATATAAAAAAACACTCTTTTATTTTGTTGGAAACATTATACCATATTTGTAACGGCGAACATTCATCTGATGTTTTGCTAGAACTGCAATGAAGTAACTAAAAATATTCAACTTCTAACCTGCCTTTTTCATTATCTTGACCATAGCATTTTGAAATTCCTAGATCAAGGTTTGAAATAAAGGGTTACAACTATAAACTAGTAACTTCTATCCTTCCTCATCCCTTGTAACATAATCATCTACCTTTGGTTCCCAGTGCAGATTATTTATTGATTCTACAAAAGATTAGTAAACAAAGCAGCTATAAAAATGGTATAAGCATGATGCTCAAACTTGACTTTTATACATTTAAAATAACTGACAAGAGTATTGATCACATTCCATATGACATGTCCCCAAGAGCTGCATCAAATTATTCATTTCAGCAAGTAAAGCCTAAGGCAAATGACTATGACTGAATATTGTACAGATTATTTACTTAGTGAAGAAAAAAAAATATTATGAGATTTAAAAACAAAGCAAAAAAAATGATTTATGAATATCTATGCAAAGAGAATTTATGCAGCATGGTAAAAATGGATGTTTGATTGTAAATAATATACTCGTATTTAATGAGTCTTGTAAGTTTTCTGTACGTTAGTTACTGATCCCTAGATTGAATTTAAAAAAAATTCTTTGGTGCACAGCTCTTCAATGATTATTGTTCTTACTTCTAGAACGGAAAAAAGTTTTAAAAAGTATATGACTGGAACAACAGAAGTAAGAGTGGGCACAAAGAAAAAGTATTCATTAGAGTGCAGTTTAAGTATTTGACAAATTAAAAACCTAAAGTTCCTTTTGTTCCCAAAATGGTTAGGTTCCTAAAAAACATAGTGAGTTAATTTTTGCACACAAACAAAATAATACTTAACACTTAAGTAGTTGCAAAAAATAAGTTAAGCTATCTTTAAGTTTTAATTTCATACTCCTCGTTCGTATCGCAAAATTCAAACGTTGTTTGACAAATGTCTAACATTATAGTCTCCACACAGCACTTCTTGCAAATGTAAAATCACTTCATAGATGGGAAAAGTATTAAGCAGTCCAGTGCTAGAGGTCATCTTTGATCCTTTTTCCATGCAATGTAAATAATGATTTTTTTATCATCAGACAACAAGTTTTTTTTCTCTTTTTATAGTTCTGATAAACATTATTTTTAAAATTTTCTTTTTATTGCCAAGCCAATTAAAAAAAAAAGAACTGTAAAAATTTTAAACTATTGTCTATTCAAAGTAATAAAATGTATATGTCTGAGAACTGGGCAGAAAATGAAAACAAATCAGGCCGCTGAAGCTTGGATGCCAAGCCATGCATAAGCTGTTAACATTGCAATTATTGATGCTTTTTTTCTAAACAAAGATCTCGTATAGTCACATTGACTCTTCTAAAGCTATTTATGAGGCACTGATAAGTGCAGGTGGATCTTCAAACTTTGATAAATCAGTTGTAAATCCAAATGGCCTTCAAAAACCACCATACCATTTCAGAATGCTAGAAGTAAAAGAGGAAAATAAGACTCTTGATGGAAAAACATTTTTTACAACAAACCTCGGATGAAACTTAGCTTGAAAGGTTTTTCAAAATTACAAATATTAAAAGAGGACATAAATAAAATGCAGTCTTAAGGCAGTGAATTCCTAGGTGGAGACTACTGTGTCAAACAGAAACAATTACAATGGCTGATGAGCACATTCTGTAGATAACTATTTCTGACTAATTTGTTGTAAAATACTACATAACATACAGATACAATCTATGAAGATATGTGAAGGCTGTTAAATGAAGCCCTCCCAAGTGTGATAAAATGAACAATAGCTTTCAAATCCAATACTTGAAGAACAGAAATACGGCAAACAAAAGGAATCACAGACACAAAAATATTCATGGCCAATTCTTACAAACTATAAAGAAGGCAGAAGCTAGCCTCAAATTTAAGAAGGTAAAATAAGTATTGCATTATTTATGCTAAAGCAGGCCTCATAACGTAAACATAAGCTTGGCTAATATTTTTAATTAGAGGCGTTATAACACAAAGCATTAATGTATTTTACTAGAGACAGTGGCAAAGCAATTTCGTTGTAAACCTCTGTATGAGCAATGCAAATTTAAAAAGCATCACTCAAAAAATATTTATAATGACTAAGATTACCTAAAAAGATAAAAAAGGTGCAAAATGAACAAATAAAACAAATAGTGGGAAAAAAAAACAAAAAACAAAAGAGCTCAGCATAATTGAAATGAAGCAAAACCCTATTTTAAAAAAATGAATCAATCCGTAGAGACAAAATTAGATTTTGAGACCATTTTATAGTTCTCTGTTACAGGAATTACTATGTAAGGCACTCTTTTAAGTGTGTGTGAAGTTGATGTCAAAACAGTTCACCAAAGTCTAAAAAAAATTGGATGAGAGCACAAAAGAAGCAACATAAAAAGCAATTAAAGGCACACAGATTATCAATACGAAGAATTTTTCACAACATGATACTATTGTGCAGCAGTTATATCAAATTCCAACACTACAATCCTGCCATTCACCATCACTGAAAGCTTCCTCCTCATCATCTTCACATCGACCCTCGTATAGGGTTGGTTTGATGAAACGCCCACTCCTGGTGCTCTCACGAATTTCCTGGAATCGTTTTCTAGGAGACTTCTCTGGTAGTGGTAGTAGTAGTAGTATGTTTGTAGAATATCAAGTGAATAATTTGGTTACTAGCACTCATAAGAGAATGTTTTGTCTTCCATACAAAAACTTAGTTATTTATTCTGTTTCAAAATAAATAAAACCACTTATTCATCGAACCAGAAATTTTTTGTCAATGAAGAGAAGTTTCTAAAAAATTAAAATCTTATTTCAATGCCAGCTGAAATACAGAAAAGCATTATATGAGCTTTGTTCATCCATATTGTTTTCTCCCCCTTTTTCCTATAATCGGCGAATGATAACGCCTGATTCCTTTTGCAATTTTGGCTTTCAAATTTTCCTAAGACAAAACGCTGAGCAGATTTATCATCTAGACCAGTGGCCTTGCAGACTGTGGCACCAAAAAACAATAGAAGAAGCCAGGAGCAACAGCAGCAAATGTTTATCCTAAAGTGAAGACTTGACAGCATTCACATTCAGCCTTTCATTCAACTCTATCAACTAGGTTTTATAACTGTGGAATGAGATAATGAGCCACTTGCTGTGAAAACTCTCAAGAGTTTTAAAAAAAAGCATTTGTGAATCAAAATGAATGAAAAAAACAGAAAAACCCCAAACCTGATCTACCTGTGAAAGAAATGTGCAAGATGTGAAGAAGGAAAAAGCTAATGACACGTTTGGGAGTTATTATCTTCTCTGTGAATGCTTTTAGGCGACACAGTTAGATTTAAAAAAAACTTGAGCTCATTAATTTTACTTAAAAAATAAAATACATGCTCTGAACTGTTTTTTGAAGGAATGTTTTGACATGTAGCTAATAAAAGTTTATTGAGGACTTAAAACATTAGGGGATGTTCAGTTGTTACATTCTGAAGGTGCAGTATAAAAGCAGTATGCATTTTGTTAACATCTTCAACTTATTTCATCAAATGCTAATGGGCATTCTCAAAGGGCAACATGCATAATTTCATGCATTATTAAAGCATAAATAGAAATAGGTAGTCCTACCAAGTTCACCATTTCTAAGGAGTACACGAAATTTCCAAGACTCTTGTTCTGAGAAAGAGCATTAAATGGGAGTGTTGTTATTAAAGGGGTAATAAGTGGAATTTTTCATAATGGGTTGGATTTGTTCACCAACTGTGATGACTTACGTCTACATGTGGCTGCAATACTAAGCCAATCAAGGTTTTGATAATTTCTTTTAATTCATTTGTTGATGTCTCCACATTTTTCATCTCTCACATCAAAAAACCATTCCTTTAAACAAAAGTCCATGTTGTCATAATGCAACATTTACTTTTTGAACTGAAAAAGTCATGCCACACAATATAAACATCGACATTTAAAAGGAAATTTACATTAACAACATGCTTAAATCATGTTTACATACTAACTTTTTTAACAAATGTCCAACATCAATGGAAGTAAAATTTGAAACAAAATTAAAATGTTTAAGCAAATACAAAACCAATAACCTTTTTTTGTCTGTTGCTTGTTGTAAAAATAAGAAAATGTGCACCATAACTTAAACAAAAATAAAACCTTTTGGGTAACAAGTCCTATATCACTATTGATGACTAGCATCTGGCCGCAGCTTAACAAAAAAAAACCTCCATTCCGAATCACCTAAAAACTAATCAATGCCGTCAAAGCGCAAAACCCACAATGCAGCAGGCTACAACCATATCAAAATTTCCAGCAAATACCAGGAAATGAGGACCATATACCAAAGGGTATAAAAGCATGAGGGGAAAACAATAGCTTTATGTCTCTACATAGTCTGTCCATAATACATGTAAAAAAAGCAAACCAACAACAAAACAGAACTTGGTGCCCACCTCCACCTGCATACGCTCTCTGGGTGTATGCCGACACCGTGTAACTTGTGCTGCGGGCGTGATGTGGGTGGGCCTCCCGCGGGGCTGTGATGGCACTCCGTCTGTTCTGGCTAGTGTTACCTCCCTCACCTGAGAAGCCTATACCAACACCGCCAAGGTCTTTTGCCAGGTTAGGGGTAGATATAAAGAGTTCTCGCATAAAGTCTATGGGGCGAAACTCTAGGTCAAGATTGTCTATTGATGCTTCTAGAGTCAGCATCATTTCTGTCACATAACCCTGACGAGATGAAACAAAAATTATTAGTTTGGGCTGGAGATATAACAAAGACTGTAATCAGTATTTAAAGACAAACATTTAAATATGCAACTTAGCAGAGAATATTGTAAAGGAAGAAAGGGCAAACACTGATTTTATACTGGACCTATTTTGAACTCACCGGTTGAGCAATTAAAATTGATAAAAATGAAATGTGACCAAGACAGAAAAAAATTATGTTTTGAAAAATAAACCAAAAAGATACTTAATTATGGCAGTTTGGAATATATGATAAAACTTCTAACCTGCATGTCCTCTCCCTGCTCTGCTACAGTCTCCACTAGACGGGACAAGATGTCAGAAAGCATGGGGGTTGATGGTCGTATCTGCAAGGCCCGCAAGATCTGAAAAGATCGCCCTGCATAGTGACGGGATGAGCACGATAAGGCAAGCTGCAAAGCCACCTGTAGACATAAAAAAAAGGTTGAATTCAAGGGTAGTGTTTAGCTGGACTAGGACTGGTCATCAAGAAACAAAGACTAAAATGCTGAATTAATACATTTACCACAGGCTGCTAATTCTCTTTTCTTGTTCTTCAGAATTCCCATCTTTCCTTTGTTTGAGAGGCTAGTTGGGACAAAAATTGAGTTTTTTCAGTGCAAGTGAGAAAAATTGCTATCCACATGAGTGCTTAGAGTCACAAGACATACTTTTTTAAAGCAAAGTTTACAGAGTGCAAAACTCTCACCTGATCTAGGTTGAAGTCAGTAAGACAAAATGTGACTCAAATGTCTCATTGTCAAAGCAAAATTTCAAGTCACCACCAAAGAGTTCGTAAGTGGGATGGGCCCTACCATGCCTTTGTATTAGATTCCTGTTCACTATTTGTCGACACATGCCATATGAGAAATGTGTAAATGATGAAAACCTACTGAAGGGCTGTAAATAGCAGATGAAAAAAAAGCTGAACACCATGTGAGACTTTCAGTGTTTTGGAATCAATTAAACTGTAGAGTAATAATAGGCAAGAGCAACTCTCTAAAAAATCCTATAGAAGCAGGAAATGTGCTCTTAATTTTAATTTTAATACTACAAATTGCAAGCAGGTGTCAATTTACTGATTTGATTTTTTCTCCATAAAATTGGACAAATAATTTGAGCTGAAATCCCAAATTTGAGAAGAACAGCATGAAATCAGCTTAAATCTGAAAGATTAACATCCCTGTGCAGTAGCAATTAGGTAAGTGATCAAGAGTATAAGATAGGCAAATGTAAGACA
Source organism: Elysia marginata (assembly GCA_019649035.1). Lineage (NCBI taxonomy): Eukaryota > Metazoa > Mollusca > Gastropoda > Plakobranchidae > Elysia > Elysia marginata. The sequence continues at coordinate 57,934 of BMAT01012661.1, forward strand.
ATAGAGGGAAATTTAAAACAAATAGGTGGAAATAGCATCAAGCACTCTAAACCATATATATCTATATCTAGCGGCAAAATGAAACTTATGTTATAGATTTATTTGGACCTCATGTCTGTTACCCTTTCCACTAAAAAAAAATCTTGAACAAACCTGAGACCATCGTTGCTCTACAAGAGCCAGTGGAGATAACTCTTTGAAGCATTTCACCGTGTAACGCAGGAAATAATCCAAGTGAGTGGCACTCTGGGTGCTCAGCATTTTTGGTGTGATATCCTCAGAGCTCCACAGAGGTCTTCCTTTCCTGTTAAACATACAGTTTTACTTTTATATTTTAAAAAAATATTAATACAACAGATTCTTTGTTTAAGATATCTTGCTGTGGTGATTTTTTTCCACTCAACAAAAAAAAAAGAAAATATTATTTCATTGTCAACCTAAATATGCATAATCAAGAAATTATTGCAGGTTTCTTTGTATTTCCTCATTTGAGTGCAAGTGTGTGTGAAAATCCCATTAGCCTGATACAATAAAAAATGTACCAGACTTAAAAAAGAAAAAAAAACAGCACAAATAACAAAAATGGTGAAAAAAGACAATCAATTTGATCGAAAAGCTGAGGCAAAGAAGTTAATATAGATAAATGAAATCAAGTAAACTTTTGTCTTAAGAAGCAACAGATGGTAAGCCATTTTCACCTGGTGTCCAAGAAGCCTAGAATAGCTCTGATAATTTCATCCACAGTATTGAGAAGCTCTGGGTCTGCATACTCAGGAGCATTGTCTGGCGTGACTGTAGCACTGCTGTCTATACTGAAGGTGGACTTGGTTATGTACTGGGTATGAGGATCCCGCGATGGAGTTTCTGGAGCAAGAGATTTGGAGGTTTTAAAAACATATCATTTTCTTAGAAAATTTTATAAAGACAATACTTTTTTTCAGGTGTCTAATTATTTAGAGCTTATGTCATTATTAAGGTTGTAAATGGTGATTGTATAAAAGGTTTGTACACAATTACATCTCTTTAGGTACATGAAAGAGCACTATGTCAAATGGTAATGATTGAAGATTTAAGTTCTTTATGTAAAAACAAAAGAGAAAACAAAATTATGTTTGATAGCATTTGCTTATAAAGTAGTAAAAAAACAAATAACCCTAATGCTCTTCAGTAAATTCCTTCTTTTGCTAAACAATTAATTAGTCATGCAACATAAAGCCCCAACCAATCAAGATTTTTAATGTTTTAATGCACTGCTTTAATAATGTCCTTTTCAGATAATTATTTAAGCATAATTTAACTGAACTCAATGTATACCTTTAAAAACAGCTTTCAATAATATATATAAAACAAAATAAGCTTTCACTGCATTTGAGAACATCTGGGTACATCCAAAGAATAGCACTTTAAAATTACATATAAAGAAGGGCTAAACTTCACCGGAAGGGCCTCCTGTAAAAAATTTCATCCATTTTTTCCTTCACACTGGAGCTTGCTCCTATGAAGTCAAAGACTACTATTGTTTATATTTGACTATTTTTCTTGAAAAAAATTGTTACAAACAATTAATACTAGTTAATGTTGAAGAGAAAGAAAACATTCCTTTGGATGTAATATTTTAACACACAGAAGACTTACCCAAAGTGAGTTGAGCATCTCGATCTTCTGAGATAATTTTCAGTGTGTCTGCAACAGAGCTTCGGTGAGAGAGAAGTAGTCTCGAGATATCCGCACAGGAAGTGTCTTGGGACGAAGCTGCCAGAAGCAGGAGGTTTTGCAGGAGTTTCTTGCAATGTTCATACACCAAAGCACGAGAGTGGTCCAAGCCTAAGAAAAATTCCATATTTGATTAAAAGGATGTTCTACTGTTAAAGATTTTTGTTTAAGTTTATGCCTTTCAAATTTACTTTGCAAAGTTTTTGGTTTTAAATTATTGAATAATTTAATTATATTCTCAACACATTTAGCTTTCTGGCAATTTGCAACAGTCAGAGGTAAAAAAAAAACAAATTTCAAATTGTCTGAACCAATTTAGAAATTTCAACAATTCTTGATTAAAACTAAGTTAAATTGAATCATATTTGTAAAAACAAATTTTTACAGAGTCTTGAAATGTAGTGATAATCGCAGACAAATTTGAAAGCTCAAATTATAAGCTTCAATTCATAATGTAATTGCAGGTTATTCCATTTACATCCTTATTTCACCGGTTTCATCGGAAAGGAAATTTGAAAAGACGAGATGGGGAATCTGACAAGAAGTAGAATTGACTGAGTTACCTAAAAAGATGACATGTAGCATGAGCGGCAGATGTGGGGACCAATCTACCTCCAGACCATCCAGGACGAGATCACACAAGAACATCACTGCTATGTTACTCCTGGATAGTATTACGTGGAAAATAGATAAGGAGAAGTTTAACCCCTACTGTTCTATGTCAAACTTTTTAAAATAACTTATTATTTTAGCTAGAGAATTTTGTGACGGTTTCTTATCGCTTGTTATTTAAATCATTACATTTGAAAAATGCAACTAAAAAGCTCTGTCTAATTAATATGTGTACAAAATCTCTCCCAATATACTCTAACCTCCCGACTCATAGATTACATGTCCTTTTCATGTACTTAATTTATTGGTATAAAAAAAAGTCAAATTTGCCTTGTTGCAAAAACAAATAATAATGTGAAAGGCATTATGCTCTACCTCAAACTGTTGTGTTTTCAATTGAGCAAAGTTATGAGAAGAAGCCACTAGTAACTGTAAATAACATGGATTTTTTTTTGCTTTTAAAAACTTCCAAACTCATTAAAAATGAAGAGGTTAGAAAATTACAAAAATTGTCTTCAACAAAATACGTCTCTCAGTATGCTGCTCTCTACACGTTGCAAAGAGTTTAAACCTAGATACATTGTCCTCCGATCTAATTGGTCATATAAAGGGAAAATCCTGTTTTTAGCATTAACACCTAGGAAAATTATGACACAAAAAATTAATATGAAACATTTCTGGGGTAAAAGAACAGTGTTTTGAGGCTAATACGAAGATTCTCCACAGACCTGTGAAAACCAGGTGTTGGAGTGAAGTTTTCTGGCAAGCACTCATTGAGAGGAGCGCAGTAACCTCCGTAGGCTGGCATTGGGAGAGGGTGGGGAGCAGGAGACTCACTTCTACGCATTTCTACACCAGCACTGCGCTGAGAGGCCGACCCAATAACATCATCATCTGCAGTAAAATGTGATACAAGAACAGAAAACTTATGAGCATAGGATGTACAATTCTCAAGCTCTTAGTGTGTCCTGGAGAGAGAAGATGAAAATAGAAAACTGTCTGGACACTCGTCGACGAAGTAAAAAACAAAAAGTAAACAGTGTTCAAGCATGCCATCAAGCTCCTTGAAAAACTCCTGAGCATTGAAACTTTATAAAATCATCTTAGACAGCCCTTATTGTCACTAATTATTTCTAGTCTACATCTTGATTGGATGAAGTAGTAATCTTTCTACTAGAGATAGAAGTTGGCAGATTTACAATGTCTCTTTACCACCAAAGAAGCATCATTGTCCATTTCCCTTACAAACTACGACTACATGTATTTTAGATTCAGTCCAGTTAGTCCTTCATGCTTCAATTCTCTATCAAGTTTACTGGAGCTGAAGAGCAGGGGATGAATATCGCTCCAAGCCACCAAAACATGGAAACTTAAAACCTCATGAAGACTAGTGTTATATGAATGTTGTGTATGACTGAGCACCACCAACTTTACAGCACTTGACATCATTGTATTTCAGTATTCTATTCTGTAGCACTGCATGCAGAAGACGCTTCAGATTCATCCTAGAACTGAGTATCTCTTGCTTACTTTGAGCTAACAAGGAAATACAAGCCTTTTGCATGAAGTGTTGAGAAAAACTGACACCACAGCCACACAATAAAACCACAAACATGGCTGAAAGTAGACTTGCTTTAAAGTTTTTCTCTCCAAGTAAGTACTGCCTCACAGGACCGCCCAGCCCAAGTAAATTTGGTGTTTGTGATAGGGCAAAGGTTAGATCTAAGTTCTCATCATCACAAACTGGTAAGGATTGTCTTGAAAGCTTTTAAGATGATGTCCCCTCCTTATTTTAGTGAGGGAGGCCATTCAGATTAGCTTTAGGACGTAAATTAAGAAAAAGAAACGAAAAACTAAGAGCCCCTTTCCTGGCACAGGGATTCCACATTCGTGGAGAGAAATGTATAGGACTATATGCATGTGAATCTCTGCCTGCTGGGAGAAAAGTGTTAAAAGGACATTTTATTGACAATCAAAAATTTCACATGATCCAATTTTTTTTTCTTGGGAAATAGCACATGTGCTAAAAGAAAACTGGTGATTTGAATCATTACAAAACAAAGTTTGTATTTACTTTAAATGTTGTTTTCAATAATTTAAGTAATATCTATATTCATTACTATTAAATATTCCTACGCGAATTTTACTTGACAAGAATTAAATTGCAAACTGCTACTGACACAAGACAAAAGTTGACACCTATGTAAAAAAAAGTATAAAATGCCTTTCCAAAAATGTGCAAGTGAAAAAAGTCTCTTAACTTTGCCCCAATACAATCACCTTACCTGGCATCATTTGCTCAGTGGTAGAGCCTGTACTGTTACTTGTGATGCTCCTGAGTGAAGCAGATGAGTTGGTCCTTGATGCACTGAAAACAAAAAGAAGTTGTTTCATAAGAATTGTAAGTAACATCAGCTAGTACATGTACACGATTTACTTTTTTATATATTTACAATATCCTTGAGTCCAAACTCAAAACCAGAACAAAGGTTTAAATAAACTTTGTAAGAAAATCACAAAAAATTTCACCTTGGATTTTTTGATACATCAACATCTGACCACTTAAAGTATGTTTTCTTTAGCTTGAAAACCATTGTCTCAAATAGTCTTTTAAGTCCTTTATATAAAAACATTAGTTTCTTATTCAACTAAAACAATAGACAGTAAATATACATATGTTTTTAAAATTAGTCCTTCTATGATATAGGCATAATTGATGCAGCCAAAAAATTTCTATTGTTGGGCAGAAGTTTCTTACAAGATTGATAGTACTATTAAAAATGAGAACAATATTCTGTTTTCTTTTAAATAATGTAAAGATTATGTGAGGTGTGGAAGCAAATTCTGTAATTTGGATCGATTGCAATTTAGCAAGGATTAAAAAGTATAATTTGTTTCTTTAGACAGACTAGGCCTATACACATCAAATGCTTCAATTCATCCACATTTCTTTGGTTGACTGCTTTGACATCAACCATACATGTACTTAATTTCAAATAAAACTTTGAATGAGACACTAAGATATAATTATATAATTAGAAGCTTCTACAAGAAATATATGGTTAAAATATCACAATTGTTGCAAGTAAAATGTTTAACACTATAACACTTTAACAGAAATTGTTAAGTAAAATTTAATGTACAAAATGCTCAAGTGTGAAACTATTCAAGATTTTTCATTAACCAGCAACAGAAAATACATAATGATAAAAATAATTTATACACATGCGATATGTATAAAAAATGTTTTACATACTTATACAGTTGGGTTTTTTATTAGGAAAATGTACCCAGCTCGGGTAACCACTGTTACTAACCTATCTTGTTGTAGATCCTCGTTTGCACTGTGTCTCTTGGTATGTAGGATTCCCTTCTCCAACTGGTAGTCAGTAGGCAGACTTACTGTCTTTTCATCATCTGTGCAGTTAGTAGCAGTTGGCACTGGTGGTTTCTTGATGCTCGACAGCCTATAGTACGGTGGGGTCTGTGTTCTCTCAATGTTCACATTTAGAGTCTCCACAGTCTGGGAAAGGTGAGGTATAAATGCTGTTATAATGGCAAATATTTCAAATTTTATTTTTTAAGGTCCCACAAATTCTTATGAGATTTAATGGAGGATAGAATAGATGTTTGCAATCAGCCATTAGTCATAACTTTGAATTTAAATAATTTCAAACATCTTCTAATATTGAGAAGACTAAAAAATATATTCTTCAAAATAATAAAATTTAGACTGAATGCTACAAACTGCAACACCAAACACATATAGACAGGTTTTTAAGACATATAAAGAAGCTCAGAGCAACTCAAAGACAAACTGCAGGCACTTCAGACATTACCAATTCACAGAAAAACAATAAGAGAAAAAACTGACCTGTAATTCACTCATCAGTTCATCCACAAGCTTCTCTGGCTTGGCTCTGCCCAAGTACATTACCACACGCTTGGCCTGAGAAATGGTTTACAACTCTTATCATGAAGTGCCCTTTAAAAGGAATATCTTGCTGCAAATAATAGCAGAAATGCTTTAAAATAATGACAGCCTGATTAGTAAAACATCAGCAAAATACCAGTATGACACATCTAGACATTTAAACTTGCAATGAAACTGGGAACTTTTAGACAATTAAAAAAAAACGACTATTCCAAATTGATTGTTTTAAATATCCCTAGCTTGGAGAAAACATTTAAAAACAAGTCTCAGAAACTTACTTTTTGTCTGCTCAACTTGACTTAACAACTTTTAAAAAAAGAAATCTGAACAAGTCAAGGAATTTCTTTTGTTAGGGTCATATTGAAAAAGAGCCACTTTGATTTTAAAATTAAGCTTCTTGGTGGCCCATTATGAATGTTTTGTGTGAAACACAAACAGCTCATAAACCTGAAATTATTGCAAAATTAACTTACATAGGGCAGCAGGTCAGTGGCTGAGATGTTGGTGAGGATGACAAGATAGCGTGTGATAACTTTGAGGTTGAATGGCCAACATGACACTAGAGCTGACCACAATGCTTCAATTTCCAAGGGATGCTCATCCCCCATCTGGGGAAAGATACAAGAACCATGGATAATAATATCTCAACAACAGAACAAATTTGCACCTTATATCTTAGAATGAGCAAGACTGTTTGAAACAATTACGTCTTTTGGGCACACTTAGGGAAATCTTGTAACTGTCATTTCAATATTTTGCCCAAGAAATAAGTAGGCCTACCATTAACCATGTTGCATAAATGTTCTCAACAGCCCAGGTCCACCTTTTCTTTAAATGGTTGGAAAGGTCCAGATAGTTTTTAAAATGGTTTAATTTTTTTAATGTTCTGTTGTGAATAAAATTTATTTCTGCTTCAGTCTGTTAATATTGTATGACAAGATGTTCTGAAAAAAAAGGCGAATAGTCAGCAGTTCTTAAAAATTTCAGCAAGGTAAAAAAAGATACCATATATTTTATGTGACTATATCTGATTGGCTTTGCTTGTTGTAAGTCTGAATAAGCTGTGCAAAGTGATGTAATGGTTGAAGATGTGCTAAATCACAGTTGGGCCCACAGGTTCCCCAAAAGCATACTGAAAGACATAACTAGACAAAAAAAAAGTCCCAATCAACTTTAAGGCTCTATTTGAGCTTTATAAGGTTATATCAAACTCACTTAAACTTTTGTCCCTTTCTTGAAACATTTTTATAGTCAAAGTATGTAGAAAAAGTTAATGATATTCGTGACCATCTTTCTCCTGATTATACTGTATAGCCAGTGACTTTCTGACTGCTATTTAAGCTCTGCATGGCATTCACTTATGTTTTAAAGTATTCTTCCACAGGATTGAGGCTTTACACTTCTAGATGTAAGGCTAAAGATCTGAAGTCTGTTTACTTGTGACAATCTATTACAAAAACTGTACCACCTTGTCTGCACTAAGAACCCACAACTAGCTGAGAACTCACAGTGACAGTTATGTAAAACAGGTTGTTGAGGACCATCTCTGTAGCCTGCGTGGAGCCCCAGCCTTCTCCTTTCAATGGTGGTATGAAAGCATCCGAGTTGGTGTCTGTGAGCCGTGTTAGAAATGAAGTCAGGGGTGAAGCATGTGGGAGGGAGGGGTCCACCAGCTCCATGTTGTGTAACCATGGCAACAGGTATTTCAGCAGTATCTGTCTAACTGAAGGCCGCGCTGTTTGGAATCTTTGGGTGATTTCTGGAAAATTCAGAATGAAAATTTTTCTATTAATTTTTCCACAGTATGCTCAAACCAAGACCAATCATGGGTATGAAATATAACAAAAAAGAGAACTGCAAAACAGTAAAATAAATACTTTTAGATAGATTGAAAGTCACATTTGGCATTGAAGTAAGGGCCTTGTGCTAATTCGAATCATATCTCTGTTCCAGACTGCAGCCAGTAAAAGTAAATAATTCATGTTCTGATAATGTGCCAGTTCTTTTTGCAATTCCCAAGAGCTCTGTATTAGTTCCCATAGTTTTTACAATTTATATGCTGCCCCTATGCAATATTCTTGAAACACATAATTTGAGTTACTAGATGATACTCAAATTTATCAGTCTGCTTCTGAAAATATTCTTATTATCAAAAAAATCTGTACAGCAATGTCTGATTTGGGTGAAGCGCTGGATGGAGGAAAATAAGCTAAAACTTAATGATGAGAAGACTGAAGCAATGCAGTGTGTAAACTCAAAAACAAATAAAGACCACTTTAAAAAAATATCTTTAAACATAAAAAGACATATCGTTAGGTTTTCTGAATCTGTAAAAACTTATGAGTACATCTGGACTATGCTTTGTCAATGTCAGCTCAAATTGACAACCTGTGTGAAAGCATATCTTAGCTTTAAGAAAGATGAGTAGCTTTAGAAAATTCTCACTAAGGATATAAGTAAAAAAACTTGTTTCCTCCCTTATTTCGTCAAGACCTGATTATTGCAATTCTATTCTAGTAAGCACCTCATCCCGCAAGATAAGAAAACTTAAGCTTTTGCAAAATAATGCAGCCAGACTAACTGTAAGACAGCCTAGATTGTCTCACATAGCTCAGATCTTAAATGAACTTCACTAGTTGCCTGCAAGCCAAAGGATTCAGTACAAAATCCCCTTCACATATTTTAATTGCCTGAATTTAAAGAGCCCCTATGCATCTGAAAGAATCTTTAAATGTATACTATCCAAGAAGGGCACTGAGATCGTCCAGTGATGAAAAAATACCCCTGGTTCCACAGGTGAGCCTTTCTTTTTCTACATTGCACCCAGTGTAAAGAACAGTCTTCCAACTAATATTTCACACACACTGTCAGTCTTTAAAACGATTTAAGAAAAATTTTAAGACTCACCTTTGGAGAACAAACATGAATTTGTGTGTATACTGTCGTCGCAAAAATTTTGAAATTATGTATTTCATTATACAATTTAATGTGCTTTAAAACATATATACATTTATATTCATATTATCATATTTTATTGTGTGCATCTACCAATTTTTTTATTCATTTTGTATCTACAATCTATTGTGCTTTTAAATATATACACATTAAGAATTGGCATAAATATCTTATGCTGTGTATCTATTAAGTTGTATTTATTTTGAAATATATATGCTCCAAACTATTTTAACACTTTTTAATAATATTGTGCTCAAATTGAGCAGATTTTTAGAATTTGGAAATGTGGTTTTATACATGCAATAAATTATTTATTATTATAATAGTTCAATAGAAAAAAAACATGTAGCTAAGCACCAAAATTAACAAGTGATTTTTTAAGGATTACCAAGATTTGTAGCACTGAGTTTGCTCCACAGTAACACTATTCCTCTGTAAAACCTTTTCAAGATTTTGTACTCATAAAACAATTGTTTCATTGTCATAAAAGCATTCCTTTTCAGAAGAAAAATATTTATCCGAAAAGTACTATATCTTATGTCCTCCCCCCCCCCCCCCCTTCAAAATAACAAAACTGACGGGCTCAAATGTAGAGCTGAATAGTGTTATTCAGTATTGCTTGGTAAAAATATAACAGTAGATTTTAAAAATAAACAGCGCATATGTATCAGTTTAGCCAATGCTAATGTAGGAAAAATGATATAATTGCTAACCCAAAATTTATTAATTAAAAAAAAGAATAAGTTCCCTATGACTTTCAAACATTTATTTTTTTTTATACACTATATTAATCCCTTTCAGGAAATTTGTCTTTGTTACTCAGCGTAACTGTGTCGCCACAGAGTAGTGCCACTAATGCCCCAGCAGACCAGTACATTTGAAGCCTGGGTACCCATTTTACAGGCGGGTGGACTGGGGAAAGTTAGGGTAAATTGCTTTCCCAAGGCAATTACAACATGGCATGGTCGGGAATCGAACCTGCGACCTCCAGATCTCTAGTCCAACGCGCTAACCACTCCGCCACGCTGCCCCTAAATAATAAACAGAAGCTGCCCCCCTCCCCCTTCCTTCAACAAAAGGGATAACTGACATCCAAATACAGTATTCAAAGAAAAAACAAATTATCCTTGGTCCATTTTCATGAATGATAGAAATAATAAGACTGTATTTTATCAACCTGAAAACATGGGCATAGTGAGGTCAGTGTGAAGTCTGGCTAGCTGGTCCGAGATGAAGATCTGCGAGTTGCAGTAGGACACTGCCAGCAAACTGTCATTGAGGGGGGTCACTGGTGGAAGAGTCTCCTCAGAGGTCTCTTGAAACACAGGGGCCTCTTGGAAAAACCTATGTACAAAATAAGTAGTCCTATTAATATCACTACCACGATACAACAAGTTGCACCACTCTGGTTTTAGTTTGTTGAAAGGACAGTCTTAAAGATATGATCAAAAGTTCATAATTTTCAACTGTTTTAAAATACTCAAGAGTTTATTTCAACAAAACATAAAGACAGGTCTATTATTTATGTCATACCGTTATCTGTGTGTGTTAAAAAGAGTAAAGCAAAATGAAGCTAAAGAAAACCACAGTAAAATGATAATAACATAAACTGCTGCAATATAAAGTTTTAATTTTTTTGGTCACCTTTAAAGTATGAACACTTTTGTGCCATTCTGCAATCATTTTGGAAGATTAAAGGATTGTCTTAAAACACAAAGCAAGAGACATATTCATGCTTGTGCGTTAGCAGCTCTCATAGTCATTTGATCTGAAGGTACTTTTCAGCATCTTTAAATGTTTTAGGAAAATGCAAAAACAATTGAATAAAAAAAGGCTTCATATATATAATTACTTTAATTCTGTCTTTAATCTCTTGGTGTGAGTATCAGTATGAACTGATCACAAAATCTATAAAAAGAATTGACACAATATACATTATTTAGACTTCAGGCATTTCCACTTAAAAGCCTACTTCTCTCCACTGCTAGTTTCATACCTTAAAAATCTTTCAATCATTTGATTACGCAGTGGCTGCCTTTACTATTTATTCTGATCTCTAGATCTTTGATTTATATGAGGCATACCTTAAATGTTACCGTTTGTTCTCTGTATTTGTTGTTTATGGCTAAATGTTAGTGTGCTTGCGGAATTAAATGGTTGCCTTTGGTGTGATTTGGATCTTTCCGTTCAAGTAAGCGAGTCGCTTAGAGAGACTAAGCAAGGACATTAGCCATGAAACTCCTTTTATAAGGAGAGTAGTGGCGACTTGGTTCAAGCTATGTTTCTCTTAGTGGCAAGGCGGTGGGTGCCTAAGCATCTACAAGTCGAAAGTTCGAATCATACCAAGGACAGACATTTCAGGCATTTCCACTAGAAAGCCCACATCTATCCACTGCTAATTTCATACCTTTAAAATCTTTCGATCATTTGATTGCACAGTGGCTCCCTCCATTATTTATTCTGATCTTTAGATCTATAATTTATATGTTATCGTTTGTTCTCAAGTTTGTTGTTTATGGCTAAGTGTTGGTGTGTTTGCGAATTTAAATGGTTGCCTTTGGTGTGATTTGGATCGCAGTGGTGACATAGTATAAGCTATCTTTCTCTAAGTGGCAAGGCGGTGGGTGCCCAAACATCTATAAGTTGAAGGTTCAAATCATACTAGAGGGAGACATTTTGGGCACTTCCACTAAAAAGCCTACTTCTCTCCTCTGCTTATTTCATACCTTTAAAATCTTTCAATCATTATTTACACTTGCCTGAGGTCTAGCAGGTGCAACAATTGAATGGCCGTCTCATGAGTGGACATTCTGGGACTGCCGACATTCAGCACAGCGAGGTTCAGCATAGCCACATGGTCACATGGATATTCTCTGGGAAGTGAGCAGCAACAAACAATTATAATAGCAACTTTGTAAAACCCAACATTTGAGGTCTAAAAACATGGTTTTTTTTTTGTTTTTAATTTGCAAAAAAAAAAAAGCTAAATGACAACAGGCAGTTAACTGAGCAATCTTTGTAAAAAAAAAATGTGTTTTTATTGCACTTACAATGTTTTTCTTTACCTAGGGCAGGGTTTTGTGCCTCTTAATTTTGTGTCATTAAACAAATTTAAGTTTTTGTACATTTTAAAGATTGTTCTCAGTGCATGATGATTTCTAATTTCTATATCAAATTAATTGTTGAAAATGAGGTTTCAGTGTTGTTGTCTTGCCATTAAAAAAGATTTTTTACCATCTAGAATATGTACATACAAACACTTTATTTACAATGTATACAAGAAAAATGATAGCTTAGATTAACATACGGTATAAGTGTATCTTGTGAATTGAGCCCTTTGAGACTTTTTTTTGTAAAAAGTGCTATACAAATCTAGTTATTATGATTATTATCCACTCAGCCCGTAAAACCCTTAAGCTGTGAAGGGTCAATTTTCATCAGCACTGTAAAACAAATTTAGGAAGTACGAATTTCAGCAGGGTAAGGATTTTTGGTTTATTTTATCTAATCAGAGGATACTTCCATTTCAAGGTGACATGAGGATAAAAAGACATGTCAGCATCCCTAAAACGTTTAATGTATTGTTTTTGTATTTTCAATTAATATTGACCAAAATTTAATATAAAAGGAGTCAATCTGAAAAATATAGGAAGGAACAAATGCCTGCAAACGTAATCTTTATAGATGCTGAAATGTAATTTCAAGGGACTATGGACGAAATATGATGTAAAAGTTAAGCTTTGCGTCTTACCTTTCAGAACCAGATGCTAGATCTAGATTTAAAACAATCCAAACATATACACCTATAAGGGCAGAGTCCAAGGCTTTCAGGACAAAATACCAGACTGATTAGTAAACTAAAGAAGAGTATTTACGTCAGAAGTGAGGTAGGTAGGCATCTTTGATGTTTGTTTGTGTAGTCAAAGTGCTGCTGTCTTTTTTTTTTTTTTTTTTTTTGTGTGCTAATGTTTTGTTATAAACACTAATAAAATACTCATTATTGTCAGCTTATGAGGCCATATATATTTTAATCAAAACATCAAGAGGCCAATATGAGTTTGTAATGGTTGAGTTGTCTAGCTCAACTACTCTTTTTATGTATAAAAAAAAACATCTCGCCCCTCTCAAAAAAATATTTGTATACCAGTATCAGTCATAAAAAATTATCTATATTTCATAATAATATAATATACTTCCCGATCTATTACACTGATTTACTGACAGCACTAATATAGAAAAGAAAAATAGCCTTTGTAAAAACCTTGTCTGAAACACAGCAGCAAGGGCATTGAAGCAACCGTCTGCTACTTCATTTTGACCTGTGTAGCAACGGTCGATGACCCAATCCAGAAGAAGCTGTGCTTCAGAGTTGAAGTCAAGCAGTAGAAATACTGTCTCCTTGGCTAGCTCATAGATCTGAAAGTTCATGAGAATACAAATATTTTTTAAAAAGTTTGAACAACAAAGTTGGAGAAAGGCCTTTAAAAGAGCCACATATAAAGTCATAAAATATCTTTTTTGCCTGTAAGTCCAATTCAGACTCAAACAAAATCAAAGGTTAAGACAATCAAATTAGAATTTTTTTAAATAAAAAAAAAACAAGTCAGATCTGTAAAAAGAGTCAGTATCATAACATATGTACAAAAAAAAAGTTTCACAAGGAAGATAGCAACAAAGGGAAAGATAAGATTACATAACAGAGAAACATGTATTCTGTTGCGATAAAATCTATGAAACTGATTTTGAGTGCATGTTGTGGGTTTACAAAAAAAAACCCCAATATTTCTTAAAACCACTCCAAAGTTTGATGCTAGAAGTTCAAATTTGAAAGCCAAGCAATTTAAATTGAGCTTTTTGTAAAAGCGCTATATAGATGTTCTTCATTATTATTAATAAATTGTATTTTTTCCTTTCATTCTTTACCACTTCAAATCGACAACATACAGAAGCAGATCTATATGATAATTTCAAAGAATTCTTTTCATTTTAAAGCAGGAAAAATGTCACACTAATCAAAATATCAACATTAAAATTTAAAACCTAGTAGCTAGACCCATATTTTTATTCATTTAATAAAATAAAACTTTTTTTTGTGAGATCCTCAAAATGGATTTTTACAGTTGTTAAAGAGCTTTGGCCAAACCATAACTACAAAAAGAGGTTCCTTTCAACCTCATATTCCAAAAAGACAATATATTTCTACCACTTTGGGGAATAAAATACATGTAATCCTGACCTGAAAATAACAACAACAAAAAAGATACAAGATATGACTTATGTTTTAAGTTATAAGGAAAAAAAACACAGAAAATAAACTTATAAAACCATTCAAAGATAAATTTAAAACTTTGACAGCGTAACAAGAAAGTGGTGTGATAAAGGGTAAAGAAAAATCAAACATTTCCTAGAAGATTATGTACAATGCTTTTGAATAAATTTGCAGTGTTTCTATATTGGAAAAGAAAAGCTGGTGGAAAAAAATTGAGGGCCTTCACTGATGTCATGCCATTTATCTGGGGTCATATCAGTCACTCACAGAACAAAATAACAGAAAAACAAACAAAAATTTCAAGATAAAAAAATATCATCGTCTTGATGCTTGCAAGATTTTTTCCCTTTTTTTTAATTTACAAAGTTTTAAAAAATGCTACATAACTCGTATTTTTGTTGTGCATGTCAACTCTAATAAGGTTACCTAGGATACTAAACAATCCTAAACTATCTACACAACAAGGCAAGTATTTCATGCCATTAAATTATTTCCAATCAATACCTAGCAACATAACAAAGAATGTTTTGGTCAATGTTTAAACAAAAGGGTTATGATTATGGTAAAAAATATTCAGAACTTGCACTGAATTTCTAAATTTCAAGTAGGCGAGTAGGATCTTCACAAATCATAACTCTAAGACATTCGTTCCTCACTTAATACAAAAAGATAAAGAAACAATAAAAAATTCAGATTTAGATTTTTCTGTAAATAACTAAGACCTCCCTTTCCATTGCCTTTTAATAGGGTTTGATTGGATATATGTTTATATGTCTGTGAAAGTGCAAATATTTTGTTCTAGCTGCAGCTGAAAAAACAGTCCATTGTCAAAAGAGGCTTTACAGAGAAAGCTTCAAAACAAAAACAGAAAGAATTATCACATAGGCTGTATTCTTGTTTGAAATGGGCTATGCAATGACATGCTATGAAAATTGATTTTTTTCAAGGAAGGTATATATTTTAGCTCTAAATGTAGTTTACTTATCCACACAGCTCTACTGCGAGTTCTGTTCAATTTAGACATGCTATGAAGCATACCTTAACTCTTCAGATGTAGAAACAACTAGATTGTAAGATAATATTACCACCACTTATTTTCTCCTCATTATTTGGTCCATCTACATAATAACGGTGTGCAGAGAAGGTAAAAAGGCAAAATGAATTTACAACAAAGGTTTTATTTGAGCTGAGGAGTGTGTATATCCTGACACGATAACATCACTCAACAAAACTTACGAAAGCTACCAAAAAGCCAGATAAAAAAATATCTTTTAGTTAAAAAAGTAAAGCATAAAGACCAAGGCCTGGTACCAAAAATATATATATTGCAGTAATTTATTATTTTTGGGTGTCTTGCTCTTTAAGTCTATCAACCAAAAGCAATGAATGTTGACTGCCAGTGTAACAAACTACCTCAGCAGTGCACAGCCTAAAGACCTTTGAGAAATGGACCACACATAAAAAATCATGGGGAAAAAGTTTTTGGAAGGAAACTGAATTGAAAGCTGCAAACAGAACAGACCAGGCATGAAATAAACCATTCTACCATGACAATTTCAAAAAGGTTCATCCTGCATGCCTCCTTACCTTTGCCTTCATCTATAAATGCAGCAGTAGGAAAGGAAGAGACACACGAGGAATATGAATAAAATATTATACATTGTGTGATATGGGACACAAATTATTTTTTCAAAGAATAAATAAAGTCGATAAATTGTACCAGTAGAATAAGTTTCTACAAATACCTGCATTATGAACTTGACCTTAGAAACAATAAATCGGTTTGTTGGCAAAAAAAAAAAAATAATGTGTTAACTGCTTTCTTTTTATGTATCTAAACTTCCAGCTCGTGCAAGTAATAATAGTCAGATATTACTATAGAAATGCTTAAATAATAACAGGTAATGGACCTAAAGCCAAAATTTGATGTAATCTAAATTATTTTTGAAAAGAAGAGATTTTTTTAAAAGGTATTTAATTTGATGGGACTGAGTTTTTATTGTCGTCAATATGTGTAGCAGTTCCTAAAATGAGTTCCATTTGCAGCTTTAGAGATATGTTCATCAACAAAGGCTTCTGAGAAGGCTTTTAAAGGTTTCGAAGAGGTCTGTTGATACATACTAGATTTTATTCAAAACCATTGCATTCAGAAAGTTTAAACTTGTCCAAATCTAACTTTAAAGAGGCTGTGTATAATTTTGGAACTAAGAACACATTATGTACAGTGGGTTTTTTTTTTCTGTTTTCATGAAAAGGTCAGTAAGCTATGAGCTTCTGAGAGCAACAAGAAGTACTTAATAAATCTGTAAATAAATTACAGAAGTTGTTATTTTATAAATAAATTCTTCATTTCAATTTTTTTTTTTTTTTGGGGGGGGGAGGGGCAAGGGTGTACTCAAACAAACACTTGTCAATTATTGAAAACAGAACATTACTTCTTTACTTTTTTAAAATGTACAAAATTATTAGGCAGATGTATTTTGTGATAATTTAAATCTGTTTTGTTACAAAATAATAATGTTCAAGCATTTTCCTATCCCCTTAAACTTTAGATATCAACACCCCTTAAACTTTAGATATTAACAAACATTATTTCTTCATAAAAGCACAAATTAAATTCATAACAGCATGAGGCTTGACAGATAAACATGGACTTTGCTTCAAATCAGATAAAAATTCAAGCATTTCCAATCAGGAAGTTTTAACTAGGAACAGTTACTTTTCAACTAACTTAAATATAAGAAAAATTTGACAATGAAGTCTATCCTAAACTAAAAAAGCAAATGAAAGGCTTTGCGCTTTTCTAAATTCAATAAAGAAGTGTTGACTTTTAGAAAAGTTTAGAGTCTACAACAGTTTTCCTCTTTTGACCTTTTAACTGATAACTTACTGTTGACAATCAAATACTTTTACCAAGTAAATAAATCCAAGACCTGCTGTCAATAATCTATTATTCATAAGCCAGATAAAAGATGCTTTAAAAACAGGTATTTTATAATTTTACTAATTTAAACACTACAAAGTTCCTTACCTGCTTTCAATTTTTTTTAGCATTGAGCTAAAGTTGCTTTCAATCGTAAGGAAAACAATTCCCTTTTAACTTCATTAAAACAAGCCTACCAGCGAGCAATTTTAAAAAGCAGAAAAAAGACATTTCATTTGATTTTAAAAAAAATTAATTTTCAACATGCTCAAGAATTGAAAACTTATAAGGTCTGGCTATAAAATTTGAAGCAAAATTTTACCTTAATACTTTATAAACATTTTGACTGAGTAGGTTTTATAATGGAAGGACACATCTTTTTGAGCATATTCTATATTCCCATTGAAAAAAATATGAAACCTTACTATCTCACTATCATCTAGAGAACCTTTCACCTTTTCATCTTGGGATCCAAGCAAAGTGTCCAACCAATGATAGATGTAGCCATCGTCATTGAGTCCATTGGAGTCAAAGACTTTACCACAGCATAACACTGCCGACATTGCTCTGACAGCAGACAACTCTTGTTCACTCCATGGCTCCTCCTTGCTGTGTCTGAGTTTTATAACATGGGGCTTAAATTAACAAGTGGGTCTGTCCAATGATTTTGTTTTATCAATAGATTACATAAATTTCATTGTCTCATCATGTGTTTCATTTTTCCTTTATTTTAAGTGAATTGAAAAAAAATTATATTTCTCCTTTTTTCACTTATCACTCCCTAATCATTAGGTAAATGATTTGGCTCCCTAATCATTAGGTAAATGATTTGGCTTGGAGGGTAAAGATAAATA
>BMAT01012661.1:76602-88076 GCA_019649035.1 Elysia marginata
CTAATCATTAGGTAAATGATTTGGCTTGGAAAACAAAGTTAAATACAATTTTTGAAAATGAAAACTTAAACAATATTCATAATTTTAATATTTTATCTCTAACTTGTTTATCCTTAAGTCCTTTTACTAAAGCATAACAATGTAAAAAAAATGCAAGAAAACATGCATTCTTGACACTTAGATATGATGTCAATCTGAAAAAAAATAATGACAGATTATTTTTACCTTTTGTCTCCTGCACCAAATGTAAGATTGAAGTGGCCACTCCAGTTGGCAAAGAGATGGAACAAGCTGTATCTTAGATCTCGTGACAGTAAATTTCTCCTGAATTCCACTGGAAGGAGAAGGTTTAAATAAAATAACATCAGCCTCCAAAGAAATCTGTTTTGTACGATCAACAAGCAGGGCGTTGTTAATTTCAGTTTAAGACATTGTTTCCAAACCTTTATAAATTGCTGGAAACTATAGTCTTGGTGCAAAAAGGTAGAAAAACTTATTTTTTAGGATGTGATTTTCATTTCAAATATCTCATTAATAAGCAGTTGATACAACACTTATGAGTAATGCAATGTTCACAACAAAAACAGAATAACTTTAAAAACTACTAAGGGTTAAATAACAATTGTGGTCCCTGCATCTATTGACATACAAAACTACTATTTTTCTTGACTCAACACACATAAGCAAATTTCAAAGAAAGTGGATCGGTAGCAATCAAATTTAAAGTTTTATGTAATTAAATTTACTCTTATAACAGTAAATCATCATTTGTCTTGATTGTTCTGGGGAAAATAACTCACTGGGTGTGTTTGAGATTAAATTTTGGATGAATCCACTAAAATGTAGACGGATCTCTTGTAGAATGGGAAGGTCACGATCATTTTCACCCTCCAGATACTGTCGAGCACCATCGATGTAGTCAACAAACATGGAACTGAGAGAACCCGTATCTGTGTCAATCACTCCTGACTCACTGATGAAACATAGAAATATACTATTAGTTAAAACGCTCACATTACAATACTATTGTAAACTATTGACTCCCACGATATCTTTTTCAAAATTAAAGTTTTCTCTTTTCTTATAAGAAAAGCTGCGTTATAATTTTTGGTTAAAACTGATTTTTTACTTTTATTTTGCATATGTTTTTTATGTTTTAAATGCTCCAGTCCTGCTTCTTCTTTAACCTTATCTGAAAAAATAACGTTCACAAACAAACAAAACCTACTAGAAACAAAAAAATCACAAGAAAAAGCAAGTACTTCATAACTACAAACTCACTTCAGCTTGGGAAGCCCGTCAAGCTACATTACCTTTGCGAAAATGCTTTGTTCTCTGCCATCAGTTCAAAAATGTGTGCCAGCTGAACCCTTAAGATGTCTCGCTTCCGTCTACGTCTGATATTGTCTTGTTTCTTGTCTATAGCTTCTTTCAAGAAAGGCAGAAGCTCCTCAGCCAGTTGTCTAAGGTTGCAAAAAATTAATCTTATTAAAGATAATTGCCCTCACTTGAAAATAGGCTGATCAAATTAAGTTTTACAGCATTTTACAAATCCTCATTTGTCTATCAGCACATTTTTTTTAAAAACCAGACTGTTATTTTAGAATGGGAAATTTTGGTAAAAATTTAAATTAGTCCAAAATAAAGTATCATACAAGATATTAAATTGATAAAGAAATACTGTGTAAAAGCAGTTCTAACTTACATCAACTGCGTTTTAAAAATTTTGGTTTTGTTCTTCTTTATGATAAATGTTTACTGTGCAGGTCTCAGTGCGACTGCAAGGACAATGTACACAAAAATTAAATTTTTTCACAAACTCACACAAAAAAAGAGTCTGCTTACTTAAAAACTGCAGGGTTACAATATCCTAGACCATTGACAATGGTGTCACGCATGTCAGAGCTATCGCATCTCATCAGAGGAACAAGACGTTGAAAAAGACTTGACGCTGTGCACGTTGTGGTTGTAGGAAACTTGTCTGAGGTTGACTCTGGAGAGGATGCAGCTCTAAGGAGGGATATTTAAAAAAAAAAAAAAAAAAAAAAAACAACATAAAATAATATGCCTTTGCTTTGCTCTATTTGTACAAACATACATCAACTTTAAACATATCTTGAGAGACATTAGCTCAAAATATTGTAGAAGTTTCAACACAGAAGCCTTTAGTTGAATTTTGTTACTTTCAAATTGCAGCACTATACTCTCTAAGAACAAAATTAACGCAAAAAAGAAAGACCAATAAAACATAAGCATCACCAGCCTATAAAAAAACTCAAAGCTGATTCTAATAAACTGTAAGAATCTACATGCTTTAAAAAGAAATTACTGAAAGGGGAAAATCACATGTTATGATAAGACACTTTGATTTTTTCTTTCAGCACAATCACACATCAAATTCTAAACCTGTTTTTCACACACACAAAAAAATGATTGAAAGAATTTCCACTTTAAATCACGCTATAAAAAAAAAACTTACCCCAACTCTGGAGAAGAGCATCTGAGAGGAGCGCCAGTGCTGTTGCTTGCTACGGTGCACGCCAGGATGACATAATTCTGCCACAGTTGCATGTGGACATCCTTCTCTGACGTTCCTTTCTTGCTGCCTGATCGAAGTATTGAGGAAGCCCTTGTCTGCTCAGTTTGGGTCCTGCAATATAGACATGAAAATATTTTAAAGCCATAAAGGCATTCCACAGCTATACTTTACTGAACTTATAAAAAATAAATCATCATGAATGCAGTGAGATAATCTTACTACAATATAGATCTAATTGTTGCATTGGAAGCGGCTGTAAAGGTATATTTTCAGAAGAAGAAAAAAGTAAAAATGTGTATTACATACTTTATAACAAATTAAGTTGGCTTTTCTATTTACAACAACCAAAAATTGCCTGTATGTTTGCAGCACATACAAAAATTAATTATCCCAATTCACAATCAAAACAAAGGCAGTCTTAAAATAAGAAGTTAGTCACACACCCTGGGTCCACAAGAGGAAAGAGGTTATTGAGTCTTGTAAACACAATAGGCCAGGCATGGGCGACTGCAAGAGGACATAAAAGCTGTGCATGTTCCCTAGAAGTGAACTCAGCAATGCAGCGTATCCACATGTCCACCCGATGAAAGCTGTAGTTGATCTGGTTTCCATCTTGCATACTTCCGCCTCCTGCAGGCAGCCATAAAGTCACTGCTCTGTCTAACACCCAGGTCAGGTCTATTGATGGCAGAGTCAGCAGTATGGGCTGCAAGATTGAGAATAGGGAAAACATATATCTTTGCATCAGAATAAATTTGGTCAATTTCTGTCGGTGGAATAAATTTTTACAAAATTGGAAAATTTGAGTGTTATGATTTGACATATGGGTGAGGAGCTAGATAAATAGCAGATCCTAATATGAAGCAGATATTTTAAAAGACTTAAAAAAAGAATAAAACCTTCTACACTGATCTTGAACATTTATGAATTTAAAAAATATCAAAAAAAAAAAAAAAATAGGCAGTTACCTAATCTTTTGTAACATATGCAGGTCTTGTTTTGGAGATTTCAATTTGTTCAGAGTAGAATAAATAATGTAGGCAACAACTGAACAATCAGTAATGATTAAAAATTTAACATAAGTGTTGGTGTGCTTCC
This sequence comes from Elysia marginata, assembly GCA_019649035.1. Taxonomy (NCBI): domain Eukaryota; kingdom Metazoa; phylum Mollusca; class Gastropoda; family Plakobranchidae; genus Elysia; species Elysia marginata. The sequence goes on from BMAT01012661.1 coordinate 80,240, forward strand.
AGACTTATTAGTTGCCTCTGATGCAATTTAGATCTTCCTGTTTAGTTTAGCGACTCACAAAAGAGGTTGAGCAAAAAACCTTCGCCAAGGAATCTTTTTAGAAAAGTTTTGACTACATGGTTTAAGCTATAATTCTTTGAGTGGCAAGGCGGTGGAGGCACAAGGTACAAGTCGAGGGTTCAAATCAAACCAAATCTTTCAATCATTATTGGTCAAAGTATGCTATGCTTGGGCCAGCAAAGCCTGGCAGTATTTTTTCATCTAGCTCAATACAAGCCACAATATAACTATTACAAAATGGTAACCTTGTCCCAACAAACTATATTGGCAACATATCCTTTACTGGTAACCCTCTAGATCTTGGACATAGAGGCAAAAGAGAAATATATAGTAGGGCCAAAGTCAGAAACAGGTTATAACTGAATACAAATACTGCAGTCTTGTATAAAAGCCAGTACAAATACGCCTCCTATACATCAAGTTTCCCTTAACATTACTTGATGCATCTCAAATACAAGGTTAACTCTAAAACAAGCACTTACTTTTTCTGAAGATGGTAAGAGTGGCATAAGTTTCTCCAAGACAGAAGGACAGGCTTTGTCAATGACTTCTAGTAGACTGGTGATGTACACCTGTCAAGCAAACATAATGCAGGAAACATTAAGTATCATATTAAAAATATAACACAATCAATTAGGCAAACATACTTATCATTAACAAATATATAATTTCAATGTCAAAGCACAATATATATTATATATAGCACAAAAATTGGTTGAATTTCCATGGTGGTGGACTTTAATGCAAATCTTGTCAAAAAAAAGGAGGAGAATATTATATATTATTATAAATTTGTTGTGTAGCTGAAAATGTAAAGATTCAAGATTTGATTCTTCTGATTATTTTGTTGGACTTTGTGCAACGTTTTAATGTTAGGGAAAAAGAATCATTATTTCAACATAAATGCTAAACAAAAGAGCTCAAATTATCATGTTTTAAATTATAAGTTATACATATTTGCCAGAATAATACATTTCCAATAAAGAACACGAAAAAATAAGACTTTTGTGGGTGTCCTCTCACTCAACTCTACAACTAAAATTTCTTTATTTTTTACTTTAACAACTATAATATCCAAATCACAGGCCAAAAAAAAAGCATAGGAAATAAAATGAAAGGAGTTTCATGAAACAAGATGAAAAATTGAGTACTTACCTGCTCTGCCGCATACATGCCAAAGATATTCTTGATCTCCTTCATCAAATGCAATGTCAGTTTGCGGGTGACAACACGGCAACTGCACATCATCACAAGACAGAGACCCTCGACCTCATGCAGGACATCTACATTGGGAACTACAGGGATCGATGGATCCTGAGGGAAAAAATACAAGTAGGTATCATACATAGTATTTATTGCAAACATTTGTCTTAACAGAAGTATATTCAACTTGGTATGGAAAGAAAAAAAAAACAGCGACTTCATGGCAAGGAAAATGTGTAAAACAGTTTATCAGGATTTTTTCTAACATTCAAAGGTAAAAAAACCTTTCTCTATGTTCTAGTATCTCTTTATACTGTCACTGGACCTAAAAAGTATTCATAGAAATATATATTATCAATTTCATGTGGACAAAGCAGATAAAGTTATCTACTTATTTATTCTTCAAACATTTTTTTAACCTAGAATTGAAAGTTAACAGTACTAACCCTCTGGGTGCTTGCCCCTGGCATAGTCATTGTTGACCTCCATTGCACCATGAGCTGGGACAGAAGGCGAATGGCATTATCCAATAGGGTTGGCTTTGTGTCACTGATATCTTTCTGTATAAACTGGACAAAAGCTGTCAAAAACAAACAAGATATTTGCATGAACTACTTCTCATAATAAGAGCTGAAGAAACAAAAACCAGTGGAACAAATATTTACATTCAAAACATGAATTTATAAACAAATGTGTGAAAAAAGGAAAATACAATAAGAGGTAACAAATTTACAAAACACAAGTTGAAAATAGTTTAACATCTCACCATGTATGACATGCTCTCTCCATGTGGGAGACTCAGACATCAAGTTTTGAAGAGCTTGAAATGCTAGACTGTCGGAAGTAAAGATATAAATATTGACTTAAGATGACATTGAGAAAAGCTGCAAAAAGCTAAATGCAAAATATCATATGCAACTTTGTGTTTGTTTTTGAAGCTTATGGTAACTTCATTTTTAAAGAAAAGCTTTTACTTTAGCTTTTATCCCTGGTTTAGCATAGACTGTAGAATATGCCTTATCCATACTTTCACAGGGTCAACTTGCAGTTCTTTAAAGAGGTATTCACTAGACTCATAGTAATGCACAGGCATAAAATGATGATTTTTTAAATAAAGTGATATGCTGACCAGGTCTGTAGCACCGTTACTGTTGAGCAAATATTCTTTAGCCCTCAATTTCACTAAAGGATCATCTATTCCCTTCACTTGTATTGATTCCTGATGAGATAAATACAACTACAAAATTGCAGAAAAACTTGTTGACATACACCATTCCTTTTATTTACTGAAAGAAAGTACAAAAGATTTTAAGCTTTGAGGAAAATCATACCCTTTCAGCTCCTCATCTACATGGACAGTCAAGCGGGTGACAAGCTCAACCAATTCTTGTGGTGTCATACCATCAGGTATGAGACGAGGAATGGCAGCAATGCAAGTACGAAACAAATCCAGCTTGGGCTTCCGATCTCCGCTACAGACAGGTTGCATGAAAAAAAGTTGAAACTTACTTAATGAAAAATTATTGGTCAGACTGTAAGAAAGATGCCAAATTTTGGATAACAAACAGTTTGCCTATAATTACAACTGCTTATTATAGCTTCTGATTGACTAAGCCAGCTCATAAAATATGCAAATTGATCTCTTTTGCTTAAATAGAAAAAAAAGATAAAATTGCTTTATAGTTATACTTTTGTTGTCAAGGCTATTTTCTTTTCTTCTCCCTTAAGACTCATTGCAGGTTTGATAAAATGAATTAATAACCACAAGTGCTCAAAAATATTCTTTAAATAGTAAAAAGCCCAAAATATTGGTGCAAAGTATAGTTTATTCTTTCCTGAATGGTTCAAACTTTCAACTATTTTTTTAAAAACATACGTGATCATCTCTTCAGGCTCTTTGTTAGGTTCCAACTTTGTCATCAACAGAGATCTTCCTACTTGAAGATCTAGGGCACGAAGAATGGAATCAAAAGTCTTGAGAATATATGGATAATACTGAGCCAATCCAATTGACTTGGCAGTAGTGTCAGATAACATCTTGTTGATGAAAGTCTTTTTAACACGGACCTGAAAAAGAGATGATTAAGTTAAATGCAAAATTTTACTGTGAAAAGAGGGCGTTTTTTTTTTTTCCAGAAAAGTAAAGTCATCAAATCTGATGCGCATAGTAAAAAATGCATATTGAGGCTAATAAAAATCTCTGGGCCTTAATCAACAGACAGACAATAATTCTGTCAACAAGTTTAAAATAAAATGTTCCAAGTGAACTCGAAAGAGAAAACTTTAACACAGTGATGCATATTTCTTCATTATCTCATTTTCATTCATATGTCACTACTACACTTATGGTTCTTGATATTCAGTTCATCATAATTTTTTATCTCATGTTTTGTGTGTGTGTGTGGGGGGGGGGGGNNNNGGCAGAGTTATTATTAGAATGATCCTGGCTGTCTGCTCCAACATTTTTTTGTTAACTGTATAGTGACTCAAAACAGGAAGTCTAGAAGGTATCCAAGTCCTTTAAAAACTTTCAGATAAAATGCCATAAAATTAAAAGTTCTCCATATCAGACACCAATAAGCTTATCTCAATGATTGTCTTACAGTGCTTCCTGACGGCAGAGATGATGTAGACTGCGGCATGGGAGGATCACCATCCTTCTGTTGGAGACTGTCTGCTATGACAAGAAAAGCTCTAAGGCCTATGCTCATTCGCTGAATGGAAAAAGAATTACATTACAGAAAAGGGCTTACAAGAGCTTTTAATGAAGACTGAAAAATGCAAAATTATATTTTGAGTATAATACACATACCAATCATTTTAAAGGTAGAAAAAAAAACAACACTATGTCATGCATTTAAAATCAAAAACATTCTGGCAGCATTTGATAAGATTACCCAAAATTCTATGAAAAAAATTTGCATCCATTGAAAAATGGAAAACATACGCTTTACTTTCCATTTTAATAATTTTAATAAACAAAAAGTTTACCTTTAAACATTTCCTATTATTGGTTTATAAAAGTTAAGTGCTTACCTCCGGTGTTAGGAACCTGTTATTTTTTCCAACACAAAGAAGGTCAAAAATTATCTCTCTCACAGCAAAATCCAGCCTCTCCTGTTTTATAACAGAGGAACAGAGGAGACATTGACATCAAAGAACTCTATGAATTTGGTTTATTAAGTTATTTCATTTGTTATCCTATGGTAATACATTTTGTGAGGCAACAAGGCAAAAAATAATTTAAAATAAGAATGCAGAGTTTTTAATAAGAAAAGTACCAAAAAAAATATTAGCAACAAATTTTTTCATAATTTAGTTCTTAACATTTAAAAAGAAACAAAGGCAGTATTAACACTATTACCCACCTTTTCAAGCTAAAAAACAGGGCCTTAACCCATAAAAAAACCAGTATAGGGCAACAGTGATCCACAATGTGCATGACTTAGTATGTATCATTATTTGAATTTTATGCTGTCAAACATTATCACAAAAGAATTGCAAAAAAAGCAAAGACATTGCTAAATAAATATTCACATGATTCACCACTCAGTAACAAAGTCTGAGACAGTAATCAGTGGCAGGGTTAAAGGAGTTCAAAACACACTATAGTGAGTAAATGTGTTGACATGATTTTCACAGAACCCAGACAGAACAAAATGCAATGAAAACTGCTTGGAGGTCTACAAAAATGTTTCATGCATGCTAATATTCTCAAGTATCAGGGATACTTAATATTAAGTGATACACATTAACAACTAAACTAAAAAGAAAATACATACCTTGGCAATAAACTGAATAATCTTGACAAAAATGTTGAGGGGCATGTCTTTAGGTGTGACTAGTTTTGAGCCTTTTGGAAACAGACTGTTGACTATGCTTTGCAGCCTACTCTGAGTTGCTGTATTACTCTCACATTTTATTCGAACCATGTACACCCTGCAATATAAGAAACACTTCAACAATGATGAAAAAGTTTATCAAACTTGAGCAATTGACATGCATGGGCTTTCTGCTTTCAAAACAGACTTTTCTTGAAAAAATAAGGTAATTCTTTTAATGCATAAAAAAGGTTAATCTTCAAATATTAAAATCAAATTATAGATTGCATTTCACCAAAAAAAACTTTTCTACAAAATTTTGCATTTCATCATAGAAATAGAAATGAACGCTCAAAAATATATCAAATATGGCTATACATTGTCATTATTTATTTCCATATTGTATTACAGCTCTATCTAAAGATTCTCTCCGTAACTGACCAGAGCAGTCTGTACAGAGACTCCAAGGCAACTCTTGAAATCTTTACATCCCGGTTCTTCAGCTGTGACAGGCACATGGTCAGGAAGTAGTGCCAGGTGTTGAGAAAAAACTGCTTCTGACTGACACACAACAGACAGGTCACCAGTGGATACAGATGCTGAAGATGAGAAGGGAAATTAGTTGTTCGAAAAGAATCAAGTCAACAGTTCACATGAATATGGGTGACAAAACAAAAAAAGCACTGGCATATTCCAAAAATTGATATATAAATATACATGAAGAAAGAGTACGAGACTGTAGTTTTCTTGAACATAGCAGCACGATATATCCAGTAATCCATTGCTTTCTTTACAAAAACTTTGAGTAAAGATGATTCAGTAAGACTCAAAATGGTGACTATAGAAAATCAACACAACCTTTAGATAGCCTTTTGTCCAATTCATAAATCTTCTTTTAACCTTTATATAAGCCAATGCACCTATAGAAAATTATAGTTGTAAATGTCTTTACATTTCATTCTCTCAAAGACCTTCAATCTATTCATTTGGATGTTTTATAACACCAATATTAAAATAATTGACCTGTATAAAATGGAACCTACCAAGGTGTGTTTCCTCTTGGCAGTCATATCAACAGTTGGGGAGTAAAGGTCATCAACCAGTTTTTTCAGAACTGGGATATTCACTTCATTCTTGACAGTCTATGACGTTGATTTCATAATTTCAGAAAGAAAAAAAAATACTTTAACTGCCATAATTTAGTGCTATCTAGTCTTTAAGCAACTTGGACCAGCATATATAATAAGATTTATACGGTCAAAATATGAGGTTTATGATTTCTCAAAAGAAACCATATATTTTCCATGTTTACAGAGATGCATAGATTTTTTTTAATGAGACAATTTATTATTATTTGTTGGTGGTGTATTTCGTTTCATTTCTTCATGAAAAATATTCAATCTGTAATTATATTCAGAATCTACACAAAATTTAGTACTTCATGAATATAATGGTGCTTTACTTTCACAGTTAAACCAATAAATGGTGAACTCATCATTACCTCTAGACCTTACAAAGAAGATGATAAATATGAAATGCAGTCATTCAGGTTCTTTGAATGTTGTATTGTTAAAAAAACAAAAACAAAAAAAAACCGCTGCAGTTGCTCTTTTAAAACTTTTCTTTCCTCATTGATTATCATAAAGCTTTTTAGTTTTTTAAAGAATATAAACAGGGTTGATATTTTGATGAAAAATTAATAATTGCTGACAATTTAGCCAGGAATGTAATTTATGCCTTTCAAGTGTTTTCTGAACTACTACTATGTTTTCATTGCATAATATTTTAGCATACCGCTGCAACAGGAAGAAGTATTTCCACCAGGAGAGCAGCCAGTGCATGCTTGATGTCTCTGTCCTTGACCTCTAAAAAGTACTGACCTAATTCTGAGAGAAGCTGAACACATAGCTCAAACTCCTCAATGGGATGCATCTGAGAAAACAATAAATTGTAAAGTAAGAAAAATAAGTGAAAATACTGCTCTAGCAAGGGTAACTTCCAGAAGATAATAGTCAATTAGATACTAAAGACTATTTTGGTTAAGACTTAAGGACAGTACTTTTATTTAGCTAATTTAGGATTAACAAAGTTTCACAATAGATGTAAAAAGATACCAAATACCAAAAAAAAAAACAAGGCAATCTATCTATAGAGTTCAAAAGGCCTACTTGGTCTAATACAAATAAGCAATTACAAAAGTATTGTGAAATAATGACTGAAACCAAAAACATAACAGGAACTCATAAACTGACCAGATAAAATTGTCCCTTTTTTCTCTTTTTAATTCAACAACACTCAGCCATACAGGAACACAAGACACATTATTATTGAAACACCTGTTTTAAACTGCAAGGATCCTATAATTAGGAAGACAGACTTAATACCTTGATCTAAATATGTTGGAGGAAGAAAGGGACGGAAAAGCAAAAAAAAAAAAAATGAAACAAAATGAATAAGCTTATCAAACTTTGCTCATTGTTTTTGCTTGTAAAGCAGCAAAGGCAGAATTTTTATCATGCCCTAGTTTTAACAGAGACAATAAAATGTTTGTTAATTATTTTAAAACAAACCGTAAAATTGCACAAAAACCCAAACAACCAGGTTTCAGTTCAATACCTTTACACGGAAAAACTTGAGGCCCATGAGGAGACTGATAATGCTTTGAGCTGTGTACGGAGTCTGATCTCTTAGCTTCAGCTCTTTCAATTCACTGATAAACTTTTTGCGCACAGCCAGAAACCTGTACTCAGAAA
>BMAT01012661.1:88081-101121 GCA_019649035.1 Elysia marginata
ATTTTGGTCAAACATTTTTTTCTACAAAAGATAAAAGTTTGAACAAGTGTGTTTGCAAAGCTTATACATTGAGATACAAAAGCATTGCAAATATGATTAAATGAAAGACTAGCTCAAACTAGCATGATAGAGTTTGGGTTTTAGACTTAAACCATTAAAACAGTCTTAAATATCATAGGCAACTCATTTCAGTAGGGTTTTTTTTGAGAACTTGTTGAAGAGCAGTATTTTTTTTAAAAATAGGTAAATTTTTTCATTCATTACAAGCAAATGTTTTTCAACTACATCCAACCTTGAAGCTGCCAGTACACCAATGACTTCGGCATACAGATCTGCAACAACATTGATGTTAGACTGGTTTGGATTTGCCTGCAGACTAAAAAAAAAAGATAATTTGGGTGTGAAACTTTTCATGGAATAGGCATCTTTTTTGAGTACAATGAAATCTTGAATAAAAAAAACAACAAACAATCTAACGTTCAGTCATTTGTGTGCATTTTATTCCAATGTGACACAAAACTTGATCAATGTCACAAAAAAAACGTTTTTATATACTTCAACATGTACTCAGAACTGCAAAAAAAAAACAACCTGTAAACCAAACTGAAGAATTGTTCTGAGTTATCTTATGAAATTTTTTAAAATAAAAAAAATATCGAAACAGCTTTGGATGACCTAAATTTATAAGGAAGCTTAAAATAACTTAACTGATAGTATTTTATATACATATACATGTGTCTTATAAATCAGTTTTATTTGGGATTTTTAAAAAAACTCTTTTATAAAATGACAAAATGTTTGAACATAGCAAAAAAAAAAACTCTCTAATTTTGAACTTACCCATCTCTGTATTTAAAATGTTTGAAACATTGGTCAATAATATGCCCAACCAAATCTTCATGCCCAGGATGGTATGAAAACTGTAGAATGTTAAGGTTTATAAAATTGTCAAACACAACAACAATAGCAGGAAGAAATGACATCTTAAATTGGAGAAATAAAAAGTGTGACCATAAACAGGCTTCTTACTCTCATATTAAGTTTTCTTACAGAAATGTATCAACAGGTCATGTAATAGCCATACCCTAACTGTTGATTATCTTTGACTTGTAAACTTAGTTGAGCGTGGCTGCCATGATGATTTCAGCTTTCGTTTATAAATAATAGACCTGCATATGTTTGAAAAATTAAGTTCATGAGTTTACAATTGCTTCAGCTTCAAATATTATTAAAGAATTTAAAAAATGGTAGAAAATATGAAAAAAAGATTAAATAAATGAGAACTACTAAGAACACTGGGAATTAGACAGAAAAAGATCAACATATTTGTTTTATATTTTTTCTCCTTCTGGGGGGGGGGGGTGGATGGTGGGGGGTAGGGGTGTAGGAGTGTTGACAGTGAAGTAGGAACATTGGTAATTTTTACTGCAATGGCTCAGAGACAGAAATTAAGTAAACTGTACATTGCTTCATGATAAAAAAAAAACAAACTTTTTTGCTGTTTTTTTAAAGTCAAGTGACTTATCAAAATTAAATATTTTTACCTTTGACAAGACCTCTATTAAGACCAAACAGTATATAAACTCCAAGGCCAGCTGAAAGTTTAAAAACAAATTGATACAAGTAAAAAAAACATTTTAGAATACAACATCAATAAGCAGAGTTAAATTAGATGGTTTGTTAATTTGATTTTTATCCTATTTGTAATTTTGATAGCCATAAACATTTTTAGCATAACCTCCTTGAAATGGGTCAAACTATGGCCTGATAAGAAGGAAAAAACTTAATGCATATGTGTATATAAAAAATTATATATTCACATTGTGCTTTCTTGTAAAATAGTTATTGTGAAAATGTACATAACATTCTTTGCAATAATCTCTATACTCTAGTGTTAAAACATAACTTTTTTTGCACAAGATTAAGTACTCAGCTTGACTCATACTGTGAAACTGCAAACAATTTTTTAATAGTAAGTTTTTCCTGAGTCATCGATAAAAGCAATGTAATTCAATTCTTATCTTTTGTTCAATGATAAAATAGAGAAGTATAGCAAAAAGTTCAGAGTGAACCTTGCATTTTATGATATTGCACTGAATAAAACCTTTTTTTTAATAAAATGATAACAAGTGTAATATTGTCTTTTATACAGCAAAATTGAAGATTAAAGCACTTCTAACTCAACAAACAATACAACCATCTACCAATTCATCAAAAACATTACTGAGCCTAGAATGAATCTTAAACGATTTAAAAGTCAACACAGTCTCCACATATTTTGGAATGCATTGTACAAGTTTGAAAGTCAGCCCTTGTCAGTTAATACCTCTATCATGTCTGAATTTGTATAAAAGTAGGGGTGTGGAATATATTGCACTGCTGTTATTGTTGGAAGAGTGGAAGTTTACAAATTTAGCTCTCAGCGAAATAAACTTACATCACGTCGTTCACAAAGGAAGTCCTTGCTTCTGAAATAAAGAGAAAAATGGTTCTTATTTTTATATCAATCCTTAATCAAAGAGAAAAAATACAAGGGAATCACCTGTAATGATTCTTATCTGTAAAGAAATGAGCACAGGTGGCCAATATTTACTTTCAGCTCAGATTATAAAAATCTATTGTGTAATGATCTGTTTTTCATTGCCACATAATCAAACATTAATATCCTAATTAGTTCAACATTGGAAATTCAAATCTCTCTTTTCTTTTTTCAATACTTTAAATCAATACATAGGCAAATACCCGATGACTCAAACATTAATAACAATAACCCAAATCACAATATAATAGAACTGTTGTTTATCTAGCATTTTGCAAAATTAAAGACTTGGTTGAGGAACATGCAGTTTGTTTGTAGGAGGAAGGTAGAGAAAAAGTGTCTCTGCTTAAAATTATGCTGGCCAATTGCCACATTTTCAAAAATCCAAAGTAATTTGAAAAAGTATGAATGAGAATTACCCTTTGCTTCTGTGTCGTTGTCTTGAGTCTAATGAAGGGCTGTCCTCTTTCATCTGTCTTGCATACCAAGCAAAAAGAGTCTTCAATATTGATGGCAAACAATGCTCAGCTACGTTGCCTAGTGAGCTTAAAATCTGAAAATAAAATAGGAAATTAAAAAAAAAATGCAAAGCATGTAAAGCTCTTAGGCTGACTGTTCTTGTAGCTCCCTAAAAAACTGTTTAAATCTATTTATACAAGAACATTTTCATTATAGCAAGAGTCATGATAAGTTCAACACTTTTTTCACACTAATATCTTATACTCAGATGTTGCTAAAAAAATAAATTTTGAATGAGACAAGTCCATTTTCTAAGTTTTCATTTCTACTAAAGTTAAAAATATTCAGTAATTTGTTATTTTGTCTGTCGCTGCTAGTAGATTTTCACCTCTCATGGTTATAAATTGTAAAGACCAATTTTGTACCTAGGAAATGGATTTTCAACATTAAAATTAAAAGAGGTGAACTTGCAGAAAAGAGCTTAATTCTGACATTTAATTATCATGTTTGCAGTCTATCAGCCTCAGGTGGTGTAGCATACAAAACATATATCCCAAATTATCACATAAAAGATTCATCATAAAGTAACTAGAGTGTTGGAAATTTAGCTAATAAAATTAATCAAACTATTACTATTTAATCACTTAGCCTTATTACTAGTGATACAATTAAAAAATAACATAGGCCCTAATCCATACAGGCTGTTTAAGCAGGGAACAATGAGAAAAAATCACAAAAAATCCCATAAAATTGTTGAAAGTTTGACATCCCTGCCTCAGAGCAAAAAGGAGAGCATCTGCCTCTTTCGCCATTTTCGCGAATTTCGTTTCTCATGAGCCAACACGCTAGCTTATTATTCACTCTGCGATCCGTGGTTTGCAGTTCAGTGACCACGATTTTGGCGGGAACCGCAGATTAGATTTTGGGAATATTTTGCTACTACGTAATTTCGCAGATCCGTGGAAAACTGTGATCCCTGTTGCAATTATAGCCAACTTGCAAAGAAAACAAGCAAACAAAAATTGGGATATAAAAATTAATAATAATAGGAATTTTCAGGAAGTAAGCAGTTTAAAAAATTAACCTATGTGAAAATATGGTTCAGAAGTCGGAAAAGGTAATAATTAAAAAGAGTTCTACAACTCCTCATTCAGTGTAAGTGTGCTTTATCTCTTAACATTAAAATCAGAGGAAGTCTGAACTTGAATTGCGAAATTTTATCATGCAACTGTAATCCAAGGCAAAGAAGGTACCTGATCAAAATGAGCATCTTCACCTCTTTGCAAGGACTTGGACAGTGGTCTTTCCTGTAAAAGAAAAAGGAGAAAGGAAGAAAACTGATGAATAAAATGATCCTGCAGATTTTCCTGCAAAAAGTAAGCTACATTTTTTAAAAGTAATTTTAAAGAAGTATATACAAATTTATTTTAAAACTTTTCCACATGCTTTGAATCAGAACATTCTATATTTTTCAAAAATCAAGGCAAAATAAAAGAAAGAAGAGAACAATATTTGATTACAAGCAGGCTCAATTGGTGACGAAAATAGGGGTGAGTTTTACTACTGCTCCTGTTTAATTTACTTCTTATAAATTGACATGTCCTTTAATTCGAGATCTTTTCAAAGCCCTAATAATTCCTTATCAAATTTTGATGAAGTATTTTTAATCAGAATGTTGCTGGGTTTACTCAGCTTTTAATTCAATATAATTTATGCTTTTTTATGAGATCAAACTGTGCCACAACTGTCCTGTCTGGTCTTTGTCAATTACTCTTCAGCACAGACATTTTTATCCGCTACCTCATTTATTTAAAAGGTTTTGGTCTCATGAGTTGCTTCCCCTTAGACTATAGACAGTGTAATTAAAAATTGACTTGAGAAAAATATGGCAAATAAAGACCCCCTTATATATAACATGTTATTTTTTATTAGACTTTCTCTTCAATCAACATCAATGTACTGGGCCAAGGAAACTATGCATAGTATTATTTTTATACTTAAATTAGTAGAGAGCCTGCGATTTTGCGGTCTTTCAATTTCCTGAGGCTAAAGCTCTGTTTAAGGGTTTTTCAATATGTAGATCTAGATTTTTACATTGGAATCTGGTGTAACCAGAGGCAATCAAAGTGATTTGATTTGAAAACAAGAATTGCGCAGATCGAAATAGTTTACACATGATGCCTGAGCTTCTATGACGTCTGCAATATTTATTTAGACTGGGCTTGGGCAAGTTATACCTGCATGCTGCTCATTGTGTTTCAGCAGCCGCACTGTGGGATAGCATTTGCGTGATGTGTAACTAACACTTCTATCTGGAGTTATAAGTCTATAATATGAAACTATGTACTTTGCTTTCAATTATAAATGTACTATAAATATAGAAGATATAGATTAGAAATTTCCATAATATTAAAATACCTCCATTACCTGTACTTATCAATAACAAAAAAATTATAATGGTCATAGTAATTTGCATTTGATCTAGCATCAAAGCAGAGTAATTTAAAGGTGTATTAAAAGTTTGTGAGTATTCAGATTCAACTTCTAAAACCACAAAATGCAAACTTACTAAAGGTTCAGCGAGTATGAATTCAATTTTCCTTTCTGTCACCCTACAGAACTCCAAAAAGAGGTTGTGAAGAATGAATTCCCCAGATTTTGCATCTTTGTTTGCGATTGAGGAGGCCATGTCTTGTGCAGATTCATGGCGCCAGGGCAATTTGATAATCTCATCTTTGAAATAGGTGAGAAAAGATGAAATAAAATAGCTTTATAAATTCATCTCTGGAACACAGTTTAAATATTTGCTTAGATTGTAATGGTAAGAAATATAACATTAGGATAACAAAACACTTGATTAAGAGATAACAATATCATGACATTTGTTTGCATCAATTCCTTTAAAAAATTGTTTTTTTTATAGCATTGATTTCTTTAAAACATTATAAAACTTATACAATTTTGTAAAATCCAATAAACAAATTGCAATTGCTAGCCACAAACTTTTTCTTAATTTAGAAAACCTATGATGTTATAATTTCTTTATGTACACATGTACGTATGAGATTGCATGTTCATATAAATTTAAGTTAAAATGAAAAAAATACATCAATGATCCCTTTCTGTACAACAATCAATCCTTTCCTTAGCAAGCAAACAATGAAGAGATTCCAAAACAGGTGGTATAGGCTATAAATGTTTTTGGTTGCAAATATCATAGAAAAAAAAACCAAAAGATGAAGAAAAAGAAAGTCACATTTATGAAACTGGCATTTGATGCAGGAGAAAAATTTTGTAACCATTTTGTAATCACATGCGACAAATTTTTTATCTTAAATGTCAAATCCTCAAACATTTAATAATTTTAATTTATATTTGAAAGTTATTAGTAATTCAAATGATCAATAACATTGCAAACCAAGCTGCATGCACTTTATCAATCATTTTCCACATACTTACAAGATTGAGAGGCTGGAGCCTGAGCCCCACCTTGGATTTGGTAGTTATGAGCCATTGTTGTGCACTTCACAACTATGACCACCTACAGATGGCTCACAGCAGATTTTATAAATGTTACTTTATGGTGCCCAGATCTACATGATAAACTTGGAAACAGCAAAACCTGCTGGAGAACAAAAATTGTTTGAAACCTATATATATGAGATTATCTAAGATAGATTTTAAAAGATCTGAAATTTTAGATACAGTCTAGAATATAGTAGATATCTAGCTAGATCTAGCTCTATATCAAGAGCAAAAGGCATCTCACTGCGCTAGCCAATGAGTGCACCCACGGCCACCATAAGAAGTTTTAAAGTTAAAGGCCTTTTCATGATTTGTGTATGTTCTTGTTGTTTATTATTTAAACTTAAATTGAAGGGTACTCTCTTTTCCAGTAGGCCTACTTTTTGTTTTGATTTGTGGCAGACAAAAATGTTTGTGAAACAAAGCGAAAAAATTTTGTACTTCAATTCTATGTAAAGGAAGAGTGATCGCAGCTTCAGGGTTAGTGACTTCATTTAAATTTAATGATTAGCATATTTTTCCTTCTTCTTATGGTTCCGTGTTTGCAGGAAAAAAGAAAAAGCGACATAAACAAGAAAATATAAATTATTGACACTTGTAATCAGATTCCCAATGATTAGCACCCCTGTGCGGAAATCCTTGCCGCTCTATCCATTTGTGTCTTGTGACAGAAAGGACAAGAAAAGTCATATATAGTCATTTTATAGATCTGTAGAGAATCTACATCTATTTACTATTTTAGTGCACAAAATTTGTGGATGTAAACTAGATATAGATCTTTACTACTTTCTACCTGTTATCTAGATTTCTAGATTTAGATCGATTTTAACATACACATCGGTTCGATAATAGTATTGTGGATTTATAGAGATTTTAACCGTTGTAATGGCTGAGTTTTTAAAAGACCTATGGGCAGTATGGCGAGGCAATGAGATACAGATCTACATCCCCTTTATGGCTTAATCCTGCAATTGGATCGCTGGTTTTAAAAATGTGTTATCATTCTCTTCATTTTGTCAGTCCTGTCAGCGGTGGAATGCATGGATTATCCCGACTATACATCTTTACCTCAGTTCCGCACTCCAGTCGCCATTTTCCAGCAGAAACATAAACAACAAAAATTAAGTTAACTGTATTAACTCCCTTGGTTAAATTTTTAAAGGGGAGTTACTCTTATAATTAGCGATAGCTTGACATGCGAAAGATAATAATTATTAGATTCTATTATAAACGATACGTGAGAGTTACAAGATGTAAGTCTTCGATAGTAGAGTTTTTCATTAACTTTATACAATTCTTAGGTCTCTGATAGAGAGAGAGAGAGGGGGGGGGGGGCTCACTGGTGTGAATAAGCTATGACATAAATGTTCATGATGCATTATTTTCTCAGCGCTTTGACGTTAATAAATGTGATCGAGTCGACATCGCCCTGACGTCATACAGTCCTGACTCGATTCGAATCAGCTGGCGCAAGCTGTACATATCACACAAAGACATACAAGAAAGCTAACGGAGACCACTTTCTTTGGTTCTGAGCTAAATCTCTGGTGGATCTTGATAAACACCAATCTCTTCCGCCTTCCTCAGTGTTTGCAGCATGCGCAACACTTTGCGTGGGAAAAAGAAGGTAGAAGAGATTGGAGTTTACCAAGATGAACTAGAGATTTAAGGTCAGAACCATTGTTGCTCTCACAACTGCATTTCAATACCGGTTCGATCAAAGATGAAAATGTTTTCCGAGATGTATTCTGGGTGCGAACAAGTAGGCTACTGCTGAAGGCTGCCTGTGGGAGGACTTCAGGGGTGAATTCCAACAGGTTTTGGAGTTTTATGTTCTCGGTTTCAAAGGCTGAATTAAGAGATTAGTGCTTAGAAGACAGGTGACAGTCTGCTAATGCCAGACATTGTAGCATCCTTTAGAAGACTGACGAAAGCTGACAGGTTGCCACTCTATTGAACCTCGTGCTTTTGATACCACTTACCAGCAACATAATGAGTGCGTAATGATTAAATAGGTCATTTAGCGCTATGAGAAGGGTCAAATTCTATTTCTACCTTCGATGAGTGAGTATCTCACGATCCTGCATGCGCACATGCATACCCTGCGCTGAGACACTGGTCCTGAGAATTTCAATTTTTTTATATCTGCAATGAAAGCGCTTATGGCAGTGCTTTTGGACTTCGGTAGTCTGATTCATAAGAAATTAGTGGAACGGGTTCCACTATCAACTTAGAACGATATATTGAGAGCCTGAGAAAACTGAGGGCACGGCTGTCACGAGTTCAGCCCAGAAAAAGTGCAATTTTGCACTAACACAACACCCGTCCACACAACTTCAAACTCAAGATACCTTGCAGACTCTCAGATTTCAAGAGATCTTATCGTACCCATCATACAACCCTGACCCTGCTCCATCTGACTTTCATACTTTTTTTCTAAGTTGAAGGAGCACCTCAAAATTAATAAAAACGCTTTGCAGATGACGTCGAAGTTCAAGAAGATGTGATCGCTGATTGAGAGGAAAACCACATGATTTTTTGCCGATAGCATGCGACAACTTACTCCAGGTTGATTGATCGGATCTGTATCGACAAAACGGCAACTATGTTAAAAAAAATTAAGGCACCATCATGTAACAGACATCCTAAGTTTTCATTTGGTGAATAACTTTTGTATAAAGACATTTTAATAAAGAAATTTTGATAAAGAAATTATGAACTCTAAGATGGGTTGTTACGAACCGGTAGTTCATTCAAATTCAGCATAAACAAAATTACAGAGAATCAAGTCATTTAGACTTCAAACTTTCTTGACACTTTCAATTGTCATGCAGACCATATTGCTCCTGCTAGGTTAACCTATCAAAATGTTTAGATGTAAAATAGACGCTTACCTAAAATCATGCTCCCATTCTCTGGATCACGCAACCCTTGCTCACAAACAATCTTGTAACCAGCCTACATGTAATTTTTCGTTTCTACTATTTTTGTTCATTTTACATTGCCCTCGATAAAAGTTACCTGATTTTCGTTCGAACGATAGTAGGCTATAACAATAAATGCTGTACTCAAGTCAAGGCGCAAGGGTGCTTTTAACAGTCAACATCACCTTCAGCTCAACTGTATAATTCGAGACTGGGGTAACTCCACTGGCGACCTAGACATCACTGCATTAATATTAAAACTACATAACGGGAAGGCGTGTGCACAATCGGTTAAGACCCACACTGAGGACTCTCAGATCTATTCGGCGATATAAAAAAATAGATGTATAAAAGTGTTAATGTTTCTGGTCTCGTTCGTAGGTATTTTGCCATGCGGCTATTATTTCAAACATCTGATTGAACTTGTCATGTTATGGTTACATGGTATTGCGTAAATACTGTGTGTGACATTGTACAATAGGCCTCTAATAAAATCCAATAGTATTATCCAATGACTTGCATTGAGCCGTTTCCATTGCACCAGAATTAACAAAATTTTTATCTTGGGCTTGTTTTTGGTTCTGTCATTTTAGGGTCTTCTCTAACGACGCGCGCACAGGTTTACTACCAACTTTTACATTGCTGATGGCACAGAAATACAGTTGGTATTTTAAATATCTTATTCAACTCATCCTCTTAACATGAAAGAGGGCACTTAGGTACATAAACTGTCAAGTTTGTCATAAGTGATGATTTGGAAACATGACATAATTATACCTAGGGCCTATCAAGACGTACCCTTTTTACGTACCCCTAGACCTGAATTTTTTTTAAAGCGTTTCCTTAAGTTGGAGATACCCTCGGTATTATATAGCTAGTGAGAGGGAGAGAGAGAGAGAGAGAGAGAGAGAGAGAGAGAGAGAGAGAGGTGTCTCAAACGGAATGTGAAAATAGCAACTCAGAAATCAACCTGTTATCAAGACAAACTAAGATGAGAAAGTGAATTTTTACTTGACTTGGTTTTTAAAACTCACCATTGTATTTTTGGCTTTATCGTTAGAAATGAGTGTTGACGGGTGTGTTTTCTTCTATTTCTTGAGGGCTTAAACGAAAATGAAGATATATATGCGCTTGTGTAAACAATGCACATAGTCTTAGTTGAACTCTCGAAATGTCCTTTGCTAGCTTTTTTAATGTAGGGCCTACCAAAACATTGAGCC
Source organism: Elysia marginata (assembly GCA_019649035.1). NCBI lineage: Eukaryota > Metazoa > Mollusca > Gastropoda > Plakobranchidae > Elysia > Elysia marginata. Next base: position 98,749 of record BMAT01012661.1, read on the forward strand.
TGATAACAATCTGCCATACATCTATATTGCGCAATAGATTATTCAGATGAAACAGGTTTAGATCTAAGAATTTTTTCTTCAAAATAAAGTATAACAATTATGATGCGAAGGTAGCAGAATATGGTTGAAAAGAAACACTGCAAAATTATCGATAGGGACTGTTCTTTAATGACTTCAGCTTTTAAGGGTGGGTGTGAAGGTAGAGTGGGAGGGAGAAGAGAGGGTCTTTAGGCCGGCTGATCCTAAGTTGTCTCTCGGGATGGGAGGAGGGGTTCAAGTAAAAGCTGTTGTCAGCTTATAGGCTGTGCATCTGTTAAAATAAAAAAAAAATCCTTTAAACTGAGAAATTATACATTCACAATGGGTACTTTTATTGTTTACATAAAAGATACTAAGCTGCTACTATACAATGCACAATTTTTAATTTAATTCCGGATCTGCTTTCACGCTGCTAAAAATGCAATAGCCTACAATTTAAAAAAAACCCTCCAATTTTGCATTATTCATTGTGTTGTTCTGTTTATTGAAGTATAACATTCACAATCTGATGGATGGTGTTCTTGACGAATTAAAAGTGCGATGTGTTAAAACAGTTGATCTCAAAAGCTGACATTAGCCAGGTGCAAGGGGGAAAAGGAGGGAGGGAGGGAGGGGAAAAAGAAAGCTAATTTTATGCTGACAAAGGACAGGGGTACACATCAGCTGAAGAACGCTGGCCTCATTAAAGAACGGTCCATTATAATAACAGTGTAGGTATCGAGTAAGAAGTTCTATATATATATATATAGTTACGTCAATTAATATCTCTGTTGTCGCACGTTAAAAAGGTGTTTAGGCCCACCAAAAAGCTAAACAATATCAACATAGCTCATCAGAAAACTGGCCTACCACGGCTGTCACATCTTTGACTTTGTTTTGAACCTAAAAGTAAAACTATAGCCCTTGGTGTAGGTCTACCTACATCGTTGGTTTTGTTTTTCTCCAGAGTTAGGCCTAAAGACTTTTTTGTTGTTGTTTTATCACTTAGACTTCGACAAACTATTTTTAACACACAATTTTTGAAATGTCTTGAAATAACCTCATTGTGTTGATCATGTGTTTTCATGGAAAAGGAGTTCTAAAATGTCACGACAGATTGGCGGTATCAGGCGTGTTCGTGAGTATTCTTTAATTGGGTGCTTTTGTTACAAATACGGGTATTATTATAAAGTTCAGCTTTTTAAGCCGAGTGGTCACGCTACGACTAAATATTAAATTTTTAGTAAATCAACAAAATAATGTGGCTATTTAGATTCAGACGCACAACCACAAGCGAGAAGCTAACGTTGACGTTACGCCAACTCATTCGTCACCGCAGCTTATTTGTTGTGAAGACCGGCTGTTTATTATTTGGTGTACCGGATGTGGTACGCGTACCTTTCTCGAAACGCTATGTTCATGAACTTTACACTTCTGGGTAGATGCTTCTTTATAAAGCATAACGCCCCTGAACATAAAACAAAGATCCTACATTTTCTATTGTATTGAGTTAAAATTTTAGAAAACAAAAGTCGCAGTAGTAGAGCTATGTGGATTAGCCAGTTCAAAAACTTTTTTAAGTAAAGATCGATATTTCACATCTAAAAGTACAGGCAAAACAAGTAAGCTATCGACCTGACGCCTTCTCAGTAAAAAAGAATAAAGTAGGTTTATGAGACAGTTGCATAAATACCTCTGAGTATTTCGAAATCTAGACTATAAATTTAGTTGTTTCCTATTTTAAGTGTAACTGATTCCCGTTTTTTTAGGTATATCCTTTTATTTTGTTTTAGTTTAGCTGACATTATTTCATTCATAATGTAATTCACATAACAATTTTCATGTTAACACAGGTCTCTTCCCTTTGTAATTTTTTTTCTGTTTTTTATTTCTTTTTTTCCAACAGTCCTTTCTGGAAATCTAGATCTAGGTCCACTTATTTCTTGATGATACCCACTTTTTATCTGTATATTTTTTCTTTGCTTTCACTCTTATCCTTTTCTATAATCTGTATTATTTATAATATCGCTATTACTGCTTCCTTTTTTGTAAGTCCATTTATGTAATTGTTTCATACTTTATTTTCTTTAGTCTGACAAAAGCCTGAGGCAAATAGCTTACTTGTTTGGTTTCAAGTTTTAACAGTTCAGTAAGCTTCCTCATTTGCAAAAGATTTTACTTGCAGATGGAACCTTTTGAATCAAAGTCTGTGACGTCTCCGCGAGTAGTATCATTCTCCTTCATCACAAGAAGCCGACGATGATGATGATAAGAAAAAGAAGAAGGAGGAGGAGGACAAAGGAGGAGGAGAAGAAGAAGAAGAAGAAGAAGTAGTAGTAGTAGTAGTAGTAGTAG
>BMAT01012661.1:101561-112093 GCA_019649035.1 Elysia marginata
AGAAGAAGAAGAAGAAGAAGAAGACGACGACGACGACGACGACGAAGACGACGAAGACGACGAAGAAGACGAAGAAGAAGACGACGTTAAGAAGCCTGTACAAGTGTCTCTTTTATATTTCCAATGAACTTGGTTGTGAAAATTTTTGGGTCACTGACCATTAAGGCATTTGAATGTTTTATGGTGATATATATATAGGAACGGTTTCCAAGTTTGATTTTTGTGAATTTCAAACCAAGCAAAAAAAAAAAAACAACAACAAAAAACGACTGATTAGGAATGAATCTATGCCTATACCTGGTATGGTAGTGTTCCAAAGTTATTCTATCATAACATTGTATTCGTGTACCCGCAATATTGAAGCGTGCTAAACATGCCCTTGCTTGCATCTTCCGTTCCGTCCTTGATAATTATATAAATTATAATATTAGCTTACAATTTATCATTTAATGCAAATTTCAATAAGATTTGGGTAACTTTCAGAGCATTGCCTAACTGATCAAAGTCTTTTTACAGTCTAGGATTTTTAGTTCCAAACTCGAATACATACTGAAAAATAACTTTAAAAATAACGTTTAGCTTTAAATAACAAAGTCGCCTTTAAGACTAGCATTGATTTTTCTACATTTTATACGATAAACACACCATAGAATTACTTAAAAAATGTATTATTATTAGTTTTGTTTGGATTCGGTGGTTGAATATGCGGAGAAAGAATTAAACCTGCTAACACAACTTGGATAAAAGTTCCTTATAAGAACGATGTATCATTGAAGGGGTAGTGTTTATGTTTAAGATAACAAATAATTGCTTTTATTGTTATGTGATTCAATTTTTTGTACTGTTAAGGGGATTTTTAAAAGCACAAAAATGAAAGTTTGCGATTTTGATTAAAAAAAAACACCAAACAAACAAGAAATTCTGATCAAATTTAGTGTTCGTTGGTCCATCCACAAATTTTTCACTTTTTCATACATCAACCTCGTCTAGTGACGCCAGTGCGCGTAGGTCGTTTGTCTTTTTGCAATCAAGAGAGTTTCGGTTATCGTTGACTTTTTGCAAACAATAGGAGTTCTTCGACTTCATCGCTCTATCATTTACTTAGGTCTTTTGATAAAAATTTCGCATGTCATATTTATTATCCAAGACGCTGAAAGTGTTCTTGAGACAAATAAAGTGTTTTCAACAAGAGTCAAGAGCCGATTGTTTAATGAATCAAAGCTTATTATCTTGCGTCAAACTACAACAACGCTGACAACAAAGAGCTTTAAGGAGTGGCTTGAGTCCGTGACATCAAGTCATTTGATTTCTTCACTGGTGTTCCCATATGTCATCTGGTTTTTCTTTACTTGAACCAATGAAAAACGATTTTTAGTACATAAATATTACAGTTATTAAAACTTTTCCGAAAATAGCATATGCCAAGGGTTATCCTTTTATAATAAGAAAACAAACGCTCAAACAAACAAAACAAAACAATAACATTGAAGAAGACAAACGGGGATGCCCCTCCGGCTCTAAACAGCGTAATGCAAGGTTCAATCATTGAAACATTCTAAATTAGAAGGAAAAAAAGGGAACAGCTTCAAAGTAATCATAGCAGAACAGAATTTCACATCTTTTGTGGTGATCTAGTAGGCCGGAAGGCGACCAGGCGGACACAAAAGAGCCAGTAATTTGGATATAGGGCCTACATTTAGGCCATAGTTCTAGATGATCCAAGCGGAAAAAATTTAGGTAGTGCCTACAGTTGACCTAAAAATTAGTGATAGCCGCAGGTATTGAGATTTAGAGCATGTTGAGCAAGAGATGAGAATTTATTGGAGCTGGAGGACAGTGAGACTGGATACACCGCAAAGGGGGTAGAACAGATAAGATTAGATGAGCATGCAGTAGATAGAAAGAGGTAGAATGAAGGGAGGGCGGTGAGAAAAAAAAAGAAAAGACAAAAAACGATGGTATAAGTTGGACAAAACCAGGAGAGAGAAAAGACAGGAAACTATAGAAAGGGACAAGCCGAGGCCATTATGGTATCGAGGAAAGGGCGAACTAGAAGAGCAAACAGAGAAAAGTTGAGATGAGTAACATAGAAAAGGTGAAGAGAGAGGGTGGGAAAGGCCTAAACTAGTGGTGTAACTGTAAAGGATAGAGAAGGGGTGAAGAAAGAATGGAAAGAAATCGTGAAGAGAAAGAAATGAAAAAAAGATAGACGTATATACATATAGATAGTCAGACACTGACAGAGATTGGCAGAAAGAGAGACGGAACATCTAGATTGCTAAAACATAAATTGATTTAGATCGATTTATGCATAAAATATATATAGTTTACCAACTATTTTTCCAATTTCTGGTTTGCATGGATTTATTTGTCTGGCAGTAGGCTTATTTTTGTGATGGAGAGCTTTCTTCGCTTTAAACCCGGGTATAAAGTGTCTCGAAGAGGAAACATGCGGCTTCAATAGTTCAAACCCACCACCAGTAATTATAGGATTAAAAGAGTTTGAAAACGAACTCACCGAGCTCATCAGTAACATTAAATAAAAAAAGGCCTAAAAATAACTTCCAGGAGATATTAAAAAGAGTTATTGATATCATTGACAAGGACGATCACCTACATTTCTCCAGACAAAACCAGCAACTTCTCTGATAAAACCCAACACAGAACGAAGACCTCCTAAACAAAGACATACAAAAAAGAATAGAAAAAAGCCGACCAAAAAAAAAAAACGCTGAACCAAACAATGAAAACTGACAAACATATTGCAGGACACTTGGCAAACATATTGCAGGACACTTGACAAACATATTGCAGGAACATGTGACAAACATATTGCAGGAACACTTGACAAACATATTGCAGGAACACTTGACAAACATAATTATTGCAGGAACACGTGACAAACATATTGCAGGAACACGTGACAAACATATTGCAGAAACACTTGACAAACATATTGCAGGAACACTTGACAAACATATTGCAAGAACACGTGACAAACATATTGCAGGAACACTTGACAAACATATTGCAGGACCATGTGACAAACATATTGCAGGAACACTTGACAAACATATTGCAGGAACGCTTGACAAACATATTGCAGGAACACTTGACAAACATATTGCAGGAACATGTGACAAACATATTGCAGGAACACTTGACAAACATACTGCAGGAACGCTTGACAAACATATTTCAGGAACACTTGACAAACATATTGCAGGAACACTTGAACTCCATGATCGAATCAGCATAACAGCGGGGGAAAAGCTTGTACTACACCAACAGATTATAAAATAATTTCTAAAATAAGCCTACCTCCAGACTCATTAATCCATGCATATTATAAATTGGAAAAATAATTGAACAAATTCTAGAAATAATCGTTGCAAACTTCCAAGAAAGAAAACAAACGTCAACAAGTGGAGCAACTTACACTTAAGATGTCTTAAATCGGTTTCAAATATATAACCAACAACAACCATTAACCACCTTCTACATTTTTAAAATCTAGTGAACATGCTAATAAGCTGAAAGAAAAATAGATAGATAGGGACAGATAGATAGATAGATAGATAGATAGATAGATAGATAGATAGATAGATAGATAGATAGATAGATAGACATTGTAGCCTAGTCCTACCTTAAAATTTTCAAAATCTAGTGAACATGCTAATAAGCTGAAAGAAAAAAAATTGATAGATAGGTGGACAGATAGATAGATAGATAGATAGATAGATAGATAGTTAGATAGATAGATAGATAGATAGATAGATAGATAGATAGATAGGTAGGTAGGTGATAAGATATACACGTAGGTAGGTAAATAAAACTAATAGATTTATTTTCTGATCTATACACAGGTATACCGACGGGTAAAAAAAGAGACAAACTGGCCAAGAAAGATTAAGGTTTTCGCCATGTCTCTACGGTTATATAACGGCTTTTATCTCCAGAGAATGACCAATTTCTCGGAAAATTCCTTTGACATTTTAATTGTTATCTTAACTTAATCAATTGTTGTTTGGTTTGATAGTACATAAAAAATGACTTTCAAAGACTAAAGTCGTTTGTATTCTTGTTCGATGGGCCAGAATGGAGAACATGCTACAGATAAAGAGAGAGGGAGAGATAGGTTTGTGTGTGGGGGAGGGGGGATGGGAAGAGAGCGAGAGAGAGGATGGGGGAGGTGTATGTGTGGGTGTCTGCGAGAGAGATAAAGTTTCTTTCCTTTAATGCGTGTACTGATATTCTATGATAGTGTACGTTATATTCCTAATGTTGGAATAGTCCAGCCTGACCGAGCATTGCTTATCAAATACATGTACTTGTGTAACTTTGTATTGGCTGAATGAACTTAAAGCTGAAAATGAAATTGAAAAGGAAGAGTTGATAACATCCTATTCTCCAAAGCCATGTGATCTTGGACCAATCTAAATTCATAATGGCGAGACATTTTTGCATGTTTTTGTAATTCTGTGACACGAAGCAAAAATGACCATTTTAATTTCAAATGTTGTGTATGTCTCTAACCATGCTGTCATCAAAACATTCTTATCACAGGCTGTTTCAAGATTTCCAATTATATCTGAAACCTTAGAGAAAGTTGTGCAACTAGAAGTTAGAGTACATTTAATGCAAAAATGTTAGCCTATAGCTATCAATTAGCTACAAGAACATTGTGATACTAAGGCAACTCCATTAAAAATCTCAAATAACTTTCGAACTTCTGCAACACAAATAAAGTTTTCCGTCTTGCTTTACTAGAGTTTGGGGCAGCTTTCGATTCCATCGAATATACCTAACTTTTAGACAAGTATATCCACACCTATGTTGCTATTATATCAAGAACTGTCTTTTTTGCTGCTATCAATTTATAGTAAATACTCACTCGTCTAACCAGTAAAACATATCCAATACACAGCTTTACTTTCTATTACAAAGCCTTTAAGGTGCTTTGCATCGATCATCACGGTCTTTATTTTCTTGTGAGAAAAGTTACTTAAAAGAAAACAATTACAACTTTAAAAACATAATATATCATGGTAGGCTTTTCAATATTGCGGTACAAAAAATCTGGAACATTTTATCACAATAACCCAGCTACAAAAGATCTGAGGAGGCCTGAAAGCAACTTTAGACGTTTGTGTGCCTCCAAGTGGCTTAAATTTATTAAAAGGTATTTTCACAATCGAAACGAGACTTTGGGTTAACGATTTTAACTGATTACTGCCGCTCAATAAATATTTGTACATTTTACATAATTATCTTAAAATGATTTGTTTAATATAAAATTAATGCAGTGGAGGCGTTCTTCGAAAAAGTGCGAGGTCCAACTCAGAAATAAGTTTCCTTACCCTATAAAGTCATATCTGTGCATAGCATCCAAATGACATTATCAGTATTAAAGATAATCTGTTGGAAAATTTACATGCACAGTTTTGAACAGCAGTGTTAAATGATTCTGCAATGCGCTTACTTTTAAGATGAGCATTAGAGCACAATGGCCAACAAGATAAATTACTCAGGATGTGAAAGAATCTTTCTCGAGATACGACCTTCAAGTGATCATAAAATTCTCAAAAAAATTGAGGCTAATAAAGCGCAAAAGCCTACCTGGGTTGTCGCAGTCCGAAATCATTTTTGTTCACAACATGCCAGTTGGCTGTGAGGTTACCGAGCTGCTGGGCATGTATAAGTGAGGCCAGTATTAAAACAACTGAGTCATTCTTTGGATATGTCTTCGCATGAATTTTGTCTATTTCCAAATATGAAAGAGTTTAATGCTTGTTATTCGTACGCCCCGTACATAATTGTAGAAGCCAGTGTCTTTAAAACACCTTTTTAAATCTCTGGGTTATCTCACATCCAAGGAGAAGGTACAGACAATTTTGGATCTTAGCTTCACTATAGTATAATTCCTTGTCGAGTTTCTTTGTCCTGGTTCATTCCGTTCGCGAGCTTTAAATAAGGGAAATTTGTTTTGTCCGTTGGTTGGTTGTTTGAAGTTTAACGTCTCTTGTCAAATACAAGGTTATATCAGAGACGGCGCTTGGGACCATTGAAAGCGTGCTGCAACACTGTGATGTAAGGAGCGCTTTCATACACTACACCCAGTCACATTATACTGACACCGGGCCGACCAGACTTAGCACTAAATCCATAATGCCAGACACTAGGCGGATCAGCTGCTATTAATACCAATTTTAAAGTCCTTGGTTTGACTCGGCCGGGGATCGAACCCACACCTCCCGATCTCTGAGCGAGTATCTCACCGCTAGGCCACAGAGCCGGTTTTTCACAATATTTTGTGGGATGGTCTTCTTAGGTTTATGCTTGTGTTGCCCAGTTGAGGATGCTGAAAGAAGGGTAGACGTGAGATGATTTCTGTTGATTGCTTTAATAACACAGGAGCTAATTATGGCAAGGGCATCAACCCTCATTTTCTGTGCTTATAAAGCATGCATCATAGAGTCATCTCGTGCATGAAATGAAGATTGGTATTAGTCTTATAATGTATATTTACTCTACGTGACACAGCGCTTTGAGTTAAATGTCTTGGGGGAAAAGCACCACAAAAACCATTATTGTTATGAACTTTGAAAATGAACAATGAGAAGACCAACGGGTAACTCACTCTTAGAGACCAAAAGGAAAAAAAAAACGTTGATGAGGTTGTGTTACAAACCCTGTGAAAATGTTGACACCTTAGAACTACTGAGACGTGGATTATACGTAGTTTTAGATCTCTGCATCGATTTGATGTGTATAGCTTCATTTTCATTTATGCGTATAAGTTGACCTACTTTTTCGTTTACCTGTGTTATTTTTATGTCCCAGAATTGTGAGTATGAAAGCATAAGCTTTTACTTTCCCTTTGGTTAAATTTGAAACATGAAAACTGGTAAGCAAACGCTCACTTCCATGCCCTAGAACGGGAATTATCAAGGTGAGGTGAACCAAAAAAAGTTGGTAAATTTTATTGTTTTCGCCAGCGCACCTGTTAGAACACACTGAGAAACACAGAACAGCAAAACTGGTATTTCAAACGTATAAATTCAAAGATCAAAGTACAAACAATCAAGCAAACCATATATAATTGCAAATGCAAAATTTTCAAATATTTATTTTTGGAAGGAAAGTGTAATGGACATAGATGTATCGCTCTCTCCTCAATTAAAAAAAACAGAGCGTTAGTGAAAACTGTGATGAACTGTATGCGTCTCTCCTTTGTGTTTTGCGTGCTCTTTGCATCAATAATAATATTTTTATTGTTCAAAGCTAATACTTTGAAATTATTTTGATTATAGCACCATCCCTAAAACTTTCCAAAATTGTTTATAAGGCTGGGTGTTGTTTTATTTCTAAGTTAATAGGTAAAGTGCTCCATGATTTTGTTATAATATTATTTTTCTGTCTACAGCCCAATACTACCCCGCAGTAGTTGTAGGCACCCTTCTAGAATACAATGCGAAAAAAACTTGCTTTGTTGGTCAACATACCTTGGCTAGCATTTGAATCCAAGTCTAGCTGTTGACGACGATTCATTTCGAAAAGGAGCCCTCCTAGACCTTAACGGAATTTTAAAATATGCCCTTGTACATTTTTAAAGGCTGACATCTTTAAAACATATCACATATCATTTTGAAGCTCTGGGTTATCTGACATCCACAAAGAGGATACTGACAGTTTGGACCATAGCTCATTTATAATAAGATTATTATCATAAAGAGGAAGTTATAGTCTTCCACCACCGAAGGCAGTATCAAGACTTAACACCTATCCCCCTGCAGACCATTACTCACCAGAGTAAATTCAACTCATATTTCAGAATATTACAGTACGACTGCCTTTTAGGCTTTCAAATACTAGCATCTTCAACTTTCACGTCGCACCATGACATGGAAGGTCAACTTGAAAGAGCCTTTCGAAGATATGTATTTGGGTGACAATTTAAAAACAAAATTAACGGTTAAAGAATTGATTTCATAAAACTTAATTAAAATCTAGCTGTTTGGGGGAAATGAAAGGCTTTTGTAAGTTACATAAATATGTACATACTTTGAAAATATGAGAGACATATCTGGGTACTCGCATAGGCGTAGCACCTTGCATAATTTTGAAATTATTAATCCGTTCCATGGCACGTTCAACATGAATGCGGACATTCGCAACCCTTCTTATTTTTTCTACCTCGTGTGGCTCTAACTGGAGTTTGTTATTGATTTGAGGGAGAATTAAACGAATACCATTAGTTACGCATAGGTCGCTAATCAGAAAACCTTTATCAGCCATCTGTCTATTTCCAGAGGAAAATCCATCTAATAGACCAGATGACAATCTCCTTGTCAAAAGTATTACCACCATATAGATCAGATACAAAACTTATAGTGCCGAAAAGGACTGATTGAAAATAGTGCCTTCCATCTCATGGTGTTCTTGTATTCGGAATAAATCTGTGTTTTCTCTTGCAAATGAGAAGGACTTTCACAGTAAATTGGCAATTGCCATAACACTCTGAATATATTTTTTTAAATTAGGGGTCCTGCTTCAATCGATTCAGAAGAAGGCCAATCACAAAGAAAATTGAGTCTTTGTGACATTATAAGAATCCATTGTGAAAAAATAATAGAAGCAGTTACAGTACAAAAATTGAAGCGGAAAGCCAGCTCTCGAAGCACAAGTCTAAGTCGTAATTTCATCGAAACTAATAAAAACTCATCCTGTGGATGAAGCTTTGCCTCCCTTTTTCCTGCAGTCCTATTCACATAAAGGATATTAAGTAGCAAGAAAGGCTTTTTTTTTATTTGGAAGACCAGTATAACAAATGTCATCATCAAGGTCCACAATTTAAATTTCTGATTTCTTGGTTACAGTTCCTTTTTCACAAACTGAAGGAATAGGTTGTACACATGCTGGGTCTGTTTAAGCAGAGACACTTACACTGGCACTGGCTGAAGATTCTAGTACCGGTATAGTTTGCGTATCCTGACTTGTGCTTTCCACAGTTTCGACACTGTTCTGACAACCTGTATTCCGTGTTCTTACGGAACTAACATAGTTAAAGTTGACTGCTCCAGTAGTCATTCATGAGGAGAGATGCTGCCCATTGAGTGCCATTTCCAAGCGATTCGTTGAAATCAGTACTCGGCTCTTCTTCGAACTTTGTAACAGCTTTTTGCACCGCTTCCTCCAATGCAGCGGAATCAAACTAAAAAGCAAAGAGTAGTAAAATTTTCTGAATATTGAAAAGAAGTTCTTTTTAGTGTAGGCCACCAGTATTTTATAGAAATCAAAATGCAGTGCAATCCGCTCCAGAAAAAAATTCAATTTTGAAATAGAACTTTGTTGCTGTTAAACTAGCAATCAAACTGCATTGCATTCTGTTTTGAAAATTGATATTTTCTTCATTTTGGAATGAAATTCTTTTCAGTGTACTAAACGAGCGATGATAGTGCAGTGCAATTCCGTTGTAAAAAATTGAATGAAAATATTTTAACAACATTCGTAATTTTAAAATGGCGTTTGTATGGTGTACCAAAATATGAATTAAAATGCAATTTCGCGGGGAAAATATGTACACACAAATTCAAGAAATGATCACCAGTAGTATCAAGTTTCTGACCATAATCATAACTACATATATACCTGACATGATTTTCTGGAGTAGGCTTACCACACATAGTAAAAAAGACCATAAAATAATTTAAAATATTAGCCCTGCGCATATAAACCATGGGTTGGAGATTGAACATTTAGAATAACTATGAACATTGTACATAAAATTTGATTGAAAGGATTTTCACACCATAGCAAGGCCTACGTGGTAGTTTTTTTCCTCAGATCTTCAGAAATCAAAATAGGCATACAAGTAGCATACTAATTGCAAACAGTCACAGATAATGAGCTTCATCATAATTATTAATTTTTATTTAATTTAGGCTATAATTGCTACATAGTCATACCAGATCTGTGACACCCCTGTACGGAAACCATCCCATCAATATTTTAAGAGGTAAATTTTATGGGCTTGCAGTTGAAGTGCCAACATAAGCAAGGTCCAAAGTTTCAGAAATGATGCAAATTTTGGCCCATATTTCTAGGACTGCGATCTAGGTCTAGATCTAGCTCTAGATAGTATATTCATTATTCCAATGAATGGAACCATGCAACAAAATCGTGAGTATCAATGAGTCTGAGTGGAAATAAAATAGCTTTAGAAAAAAACAGAATCTACTAAAAACTCTTTTAAAAAAACTTGCCACACCTTATTCGTCTGGTACGTTTTGTGTGGAAACTTTGAAGGAAGGTCATTCTCGGACAAGTAACCGCCAACAAAATGTGCTGAGCACAGTCTTGTCTGGTCATTAGGGACAAAATTTTTTCTGCAAATGCGGTCGAGCCAGATCTTACGAAATTACTAAAAATATGTGATTCTTAAATGTTTTCTTCAGTACTAGATTAGTAGAGATATCACAGTAAGCACAAGCCTAGCACTATCAGTTGACATTGGGCAGTGGCGAAAAAGC